>CM021110.1:411764459-411800102 GCA_007115665.2 Sequoiadendron giganteum | reverse complement strand
GAGAGAGAGAGAGAGAGAGAGAGAGAGAGAGAGAGAGAGAGAGAGGTGGAGAGAGATAGAGAGGGAAAGAGATAATATTTAAATATTTATAGATTAACTAAAATATTTAAATAATATTTAAATATTATACATTTAATAATATATTATATATTAAATACATAATTCGGTAAGAGATAATCATAAATTGTATATTAAATATATTACATTATAAACTTTATTGAATATTATATTTATTAAATTAGAAACTTTATTGGATATTATATATATTAAATTATAAACTCTATTGTATTTTAAAATCATATATTAAAGATTGTATAATGTTTTTTAAACTCATATCTAAAACATATCACATATCGAATTCAAATTGGATATCAGATTTGAATCGGATATCCGATATGTTGACACAAAATCTAATGCCTAGAGATTAGGCTCTAGATTTGGTTTGGACTTGCCAATCCTAAAATGTCAACAGGTAAAACGTGTTTAACAACTTACTTTGTTTTTCCAAACTACGCCAATGTGACTGTCGACTTTTATTTGACCCAAAATTGATGAAACAAAAAGGATTTAAAGGACCTTCTCAACTTTATACCAATATAAATTATATTTTACTTAGAATCTAATAAATTATTATTATTATTTTTTATTAGAATTACGACTAAAGTCTTGATTGATAGACTAATAGAAAAACATATATCGCTTTCAAATGGCATCATAGTTTTTGAATCCAAAACATGCGTCACATTCTATTCTTGGCATACTATAGTATTTTAAAAAAAAAATGAATTTCATGAAGTTTTGACCAAGTTAAGGTGGTCAGACATACGAGTTTTTATATTTTTTAAAAGTTGTAATAAAAAATTCATAATTAATTATTTGTTTGAAAAAAAATTACAAAAAAATATGCATCACATCCAGACATGAGTCCTCTACTTATATCTAAAATATTATAAAAAAATTTAACATTTTATTATGGTTAGGGTGGTCAAACAGACACCTACTTCACATTTTTTCCCTGAAATTTTAGTACTACTGCATTGAAATTTAAAATTTTCATTAAATAATTTATTTTTTTACAAAAATTAACCTAGTAGTTTAGAAACTAAATCAAATTTCCCATAGATTCTATTCTTACATATTTTTTAAATAATATAAATAAGTTATTCAAATTTTTATGTCAAGTTTTCGAACTCTGATTTTCCGAATTTTCATTACCACTTAAGGGCCTATGTTTTTCCATGATGATCTTGCACATACCCATATATAGATATATACACTTCTTGAATAAGCATTAATGATTACATATGTATGTGTATACATATATGTATACAAACATATTTATATTTAATGGCAACATGATAATTGGATGATTTATTTGATATATGAAAGAATACAATAAGATAGAAAATTCATAGTAATAATATATAATATCTATTTATATATATATGTATACACACCCCTCTCTTAATAATTTACACTTATGTGTGTATCTATATATATATATATTATCCATCAAAAAGATAGTCAATGATCTATTTTATATTTGAATGATCATGTCCTATGTGACCATGACATTGCATCACTTGCTTATAAATATATATGCATATCTATACCTATGTCATCGTATTTGTATGGACATCCCTTTATATCCATTGTAAATGCACGATGACATATGTATATTTATGAATATATACAAACACTCATTCAACCACACAAACAAGCACAATAGGATAAGGAAGGACTCACAAGCTCAAACAAATAATCATCATCATGCATTAAGTAGTAATCAATACCCTTACTAATGCAAAAAAAATTACGCTAAGGATCTCACCTACTTCCCACATGATAACCCGACTCAATTATTCTATTGTGGTGTGTGTAAAATCGGATAGGTTACATCACTGGTTACCTGACCAAGTCCCTCTCTTGAGTGGTACTCCCCTCCACTTGGAGGAATGAATATATACCTGCATCCACATTCTCAAAACATGTCCAAGGTAATCAACTATTCATAAAATATGTAAATATACACATTATAGATCTCCAAGTTAGAATATCAACACAGTATCAATCTAATCATATAAATGCATTCCTTCATATAACATTAAATGAGATCTGACATTCATTCATAAAGTAGTGATAAAAAAGTGCACCACACTATTTATTCATCCAGTGAATTCACATCAATTTCACAAATTACCCTACATAGTAATAGTAAATAGAAATTACACAACTTGGGTAACCCCACAATAGTGAGTTACAATTTTTTCCATGAAGAAAAATTAGAAGTTCCCATCAAAAAATTTAAAATGGCTCACCCCTTCTAATTAAGGGGGTTTGAATGAACGCCCCCTTCTAATTACCCCTCCCCCAACCCCCCCCACCTTCTAATGAACCTCCACCCTCGTATAATGAACCCCCACTTGCACCATATAGGGGGGTTCATTCGAAGCCCCCTTTTTTCACCTCCCCCTCCACCATTTCAAAATTTATGCATTTTTTTACTATCGAAGCCAATGAAGGAGGTGCAAAATGGATTCAACTTGATAAACCAAGGTGGAGGACTGTAATGATCAAAACATGCTTTCCAACAACTATAAATTAAATATATTCTAGATTTTTATTTTATATTTTAGTTTTACTAAACATAGATTTTTCATCAAACATCCAATTCAGTGAAAAATCATTGTGGAAAAATAGTAAATTTTAGATTTTAACAAATATATATATATATATATATATATATATATATATATATATATACGCACTAGGCATTGATGTTCTCGTTCCAACAAAAATAAAAATTGAATTTCAATACATACCAAAAAATTTATGCGAGCCGAAGTGAATCTATGTTTAAATTGTAATTGGTTTGACTTCAAAGCTTAATTAAAAGAAAAATATTCAACAAAATGTTATGAAACAAAATGAAAGCACTAGATACTAGTGTTACCAACCTAAATTCAAAAGAATTAGAATTTTATCCTTTCTAAAAAAAAAGTTATGCGAACGGAAGTACACACCACTTTTAAAAAATGTTGTTTAGTATTAAAAACTAGTTATCAAAGGAGATAAAAAAAATGATAATTTAATTTCAATTTTTTAAAAAGAATACAATTAAAATCTATAGAAAAAATCTCACAAATCACTAGTTTACATCATTTTCAAATTCCTAATAGTTTACCTACTATAGGTGTCAGAAAGTGAAGTTTTTTTTGAAAAGGTTGATTTCAATGTCAAGTTTGGCCAAAAACTGTAACCCATTATTGTGGGATGACCCACAATCAGGGTGTAACATACTTCCCCCCTTGTGAATCATCGTCCTCAATGATCTTATAGCACTTTAACATACAAATAAATTCAAATAAAGTTTTACTTAGTATTCTCAAAATATGTAAGATTTATAAAGATTCATCCTATATGTAGCATCACTCCTTGACACCTTGTCCCCCCTGGACTTTGCATCAAATGTCCTTGCTATCACATAGGGAAAACTTGTATGTAACACACATATTCTCTCAAAGAGCTTACATGTTGTATTCAAAATATCTCTGATGTACATCCCATGTACAATACTATCCTAGCACATGACACCTATACTATAGTGACTAGAAAGTTCATTCCCATTGGCTCATGAATTCATTCTTAGTATAATCCAAATAGAAAGGAATAACGATTCATGGTGTACTAAACTATGGGTCCCATCCTCCCCTTTGGTATAAATACACCTTAGTCAACTTAGAAGCCGAGTCCGTCCATCACTTACACACCTATTTACTTTAACCAAACGTAATGGCCTTCATCACTCGTCTATTTTAAGCACAACTTTACACTTGAAAATTTGTCAATTGTGATACTTCTTCACACTTAAGCTTTGTATCAAAAAATTTCATTGATCTCTTTGATCTATTTACTCCTTTTTAAAAAAAATAAAATTCTAAGGTTAAACCTATTTCCTAGCCTATTTAAACCTAATAGAGTTTCCAACCTTCCTTTCCATATAATGGATCAAACCTCAATATTACAGTTTTACTAGTACTCAACAAATCATTCAAGATTTGGTTTTCCTCCAATTCCTAATCAGATACAATAATATATTGTGCATTCATTCACTTGAATTTTTGTAGTATGATCATCTTCCACACAACCGTACCATTATTTATGTGTTCACAACTAAGACTACTTTCTCAAGAATTCTAAGCAACTACCTCACACAATATATTACTTAGGACCAAAATACCATAAGGTCTTCCATCCACGTTGGTTGCCTTGGTGAGTTTTTCTACCACATTATTATGTCAGTTTCACTGACTTAGATAGGTTTAACTATCTTGCATTCTACCACTAATCTTCTGGAATCTCAAGAGAGTACTCATGTCTTGCCAATGATGACATCATATCTTCATTTTTTTGCAGATTATACATTATCTCATTATATTTTGTGCAACCTCTTACTCCATCTTTTCCAAGTTTTAGTGGTTCCTTACCTGACAAATAATTTTTCACCCCAATTTCTTACCTCTGACATCAATTTTATCATTGCATCCTTTAATTCTCAAAAAAATTGGGTACATAGGCTCTTTTATATTCCATTTTAGTTTATTCTTGACTAAGTGAAGACCTACCTTGTGAATTCATGCCACATTTAACTCCCAACTAATAATGGTTAGGGGATTTGCGAAGATAAATCTCATTTATCTTAGGACACCTACACTCAGGGTTTCTTCTATCCTTGGATTATTTCTAAAGATGCAATCTATCTTTAAACTCAATCTAAATTTTACCAGTAAGAATTGGTACTAGTTTTTGAGTATTAATCCTCGTTGAATGATGTTCTAGTTCCTAGAAGATATCAAATTTAATTTCATAACTAATTACCAGGAATGAACTCCTCTCATTAGCTTAAGTGGTTCACTTAATCATGCCGATGAGTCTCAACCATAATATACAGTAATCTTAAGATTAAATTATCAACCAATGGCTAGTATGATTATATTAGCTACTCTAACCTTATATGTTCCAATCAGGATCAAGCATACCAACCAACCAAGTTATTCCCAACCTATTGGTATGAATGAGTGATTTAGTGCATATCCTAGTTAAATAGGTATAACTTGACCCAAGGTTTCTCTCTTTATTCAAATGAACTTCTCCTCCCAAATAGGTTAACCTAGGGTTTCATTCAAGTATACGGTATGATCAAATAATCATTCTGGTAAAGATATCTTGATGTGGTTCACATAACATCACACTATATCTTACATACCTTCTCAATGGCTTTATAACTAAACCTTCCATTCCCAAGGTCCCTTGGCATAATAAGCTATAGTGTCAAGTTTCTTTCATGATGTTGATAGATTTCACAATATATATGTAGTATCACTACCAATGTATAGAAATAACATCATTAATTAAATCCCCCATATTAGGTATATAGAAGTTTAGCGACACTATCCTTCAATTCATGAGTAATCTATATCTTCTCTTTCCTGCCCATAGATAATAATCTTCCCTTTCATGATCAAATTATCTTCCTATCCTTTTCTAAGGCATCAATGATAATCATAATCAATTTAACAATCAATATATATGTAAGGTATGGTATGCTAATAGGTCACAACTCTTGACCTTACCACCATTTTTGTCCAAAAATTTCTAGTACCTTATCCTTGTGACCTCATAAAATACATGAATTATTGTCATCATGACTTACTAAGAGTTCAAAGTTCTTCCAAATAAAAAATGTATCCACACTTTTTGTTGGGCGGGGTACTTATTCCAAGTCAATCCACTCTCTTCCTTTCCCCCTTAGTATTTCCACAACATTTTATTAACTCAAAGTTAAGCTCTTAGCAAATATTTTCTTTCATGACATAATTTAACATTTCTTGTTGTTGACTTTCTATTTCCTTTTCCTTTCCCAAATGACATACCTTGAATATGCTTTTCCCAAAATTTAGATTCATCATTAATTTCTATCTCATAGATTCAACATTTTGGATCATCCAATAGGAGATATAATGAATAATCAACAACTTTCTTGTTAAGAGGCGCTCTAATTTTCCAATTCTCTTTCCAATATCCTTTTTGGTGGAGGAATATCCATGCTTACAAGTCTCTTTTGTTGATATACTTTTCAACTTAGAGAGTTTTTTCCTTACAAATTCTATTATTTTGACACAACGTCATAATGAATTCCATTTCCTTTTGGAACCTCTAACATATGTTGGTTTTTATTGACATGTTGGTGAAATCTACTTATACTCCAACCTATCTATGTACTTATCCAAACCTTTGTCAAATCAATATGATTTACCTTTTCAGGATTCTATTACAATCACCCTTCCAAGTGACTTTGTCCCAACTCTTGGTTACTTGTTCTCTCATAGCTTTTAGAGATACCAAGGTGTTTTGGTTCCCTTCTCCTCATCTTAATCAAAACTCTAAATTATTGTCATCAATTTTGGCTAGTGGAAACATGTCCACTTTGTTGATTACTTATGTTTTGACAATTTTGGTATTTTCCCTTACTCCTAAGGTACTATCTCTTTTCTTACAAGTTCCTAGTCTTGCACATAAATTAAATTTAAGTCTAGAGTTCTTCAACCTCTCAAATACCTCCATTGAATTTTTACTTTGATCCAAATTATTCCAATACTACATACTCACGGATTTGTAGTATTCTTCCTAAATCCAAGAATCCTTGACTCTTTGTCTATAGGTTTCTATCATTAAGGGTGATTCTGTCAATCCTCTCTATCCCTCAGAGTTTTATATCTATTTCTTAGGATGAAGGTATATATTGGTTTATACTTCTCAACCTTCCTACATAACCCAATTGCATAATCTTTCACAATTCAAGGGGATATAATAATAACCAATCCCAAACTTGAATCAAGTTTCTAGGAATCTCATCTTCCTTTTAATTTTTCCATGATCTTTTCACTTACCAACTTGACATAAGAACATTTCACCCATTATCTTCCATTAAGGTTACATAACACTTAAGTAATGAGATCATAGGTTTTAGTTTTGAACCTGGCTGCTCTGATACCACATGTAACAACCCCAATGTTCTTCATAGTAAAATTTCCAATATTTCCACCTCAAGTGAATAAGAAATGATGCCCTGACATAGCAATAATTTTTTAGCTTCCAATAATGTAAATTAAATGCATAACTAAAATAGTATGAATTCCAATTTTTCATTGCAATCCAAAGTAATTACACAATTCTTCCAATAACATAGATTTCATATTGAACAAAGATTTTATACAACATTCAATAGAGATTCCATTCGAATATGATAATTTCATAAATTACGCAACCTTCAAAACCTTCTATCAATAATAGATGGCCCTACCCTTCGAGGAAGGTATTGGTTGGGTAACCCCATATGAATTACCACTCCAAGCTTAGTGTTGTATCAAACATGACTGGGATTTATAACCTATGCTAGGTAGCCCTCATGAGTTTCAGTAGACATAGTGAACTGACAATGAAGTCTCAACTTCCCACCAACTAAATTGGAGACTTCAAACATTCCCACTACATTATCCAAAGTGTTCTCACTCAGTATAATCGAGCAATGGTCTACCATTCACCTACACTATGACAAGCTCATTTTGACTTTAGGCCATTATATCTATGCTTAGGCAATCCCTCTCCATTATCGCTTAAACAACCTAAGGAAACACAACTTATAAAGAAAATTACTAGTTCCCTCCCTTCACTAGGTGACAATCCCAAGAGTAACCTACTAGTTCCCTCCCTTCACTAGATAACAACCCCATGACTAATCTACTAGTCATATAGTATAAATTTTTTATCTATCTATGAGTGTTCTTTAAGCTTGTATATGTTTGGTCATATCTAGTATAACAAGAATACCCATGACAAACCATCTCTCTTACTCATGTCCAATCATATCTAGTATAATATTAATACCTGTGACAAACATGGACCTCTTATCATGGAATAAATACAAACAAAATACATGGACTCAATTAAATAGTTTTCATATCAATAGAGGAATCCATTCGAGGGCATCACCTCTTTGACTAAAAGGGATTAAAGATTTGAATAAGCCTTATGCTTTCCATGTTTATATCTAGTATGCAATACTTATGATGAATATAATCCTCCTATTATGGAGTAATTACAAACAATGCACAATCAAAAGTAAATAGTTTCCCACTTTACTTTCAAAGCAACCAATAATTTTCTCTAAGTGTAAGCATCAACAAGACTAGCTAATCCAATTAAGACATAGCTCATTTAAAAATAGAATAAACATAAATAGAATATGGTCATGCCTATGTTTATTCTTTCCAATTCGATTGGCTGCAGTCACAACACCTTGTAGAATAAAAACTCTTTTCAATTCAAAGACTCATAAATTATTATCTCTCAAGTTGGTAATTTCTCCTTCTGAAAAGATAACTATAACTCTCTTAAATATCAAGAGTCACTTTCACTAATTGGTCAGAATATCGCTGATAATATAACACACTAATTTGTAGATTAGTTGTATAGGAAACTATGCATAAAAGAGTAAGAATAACTTGCATCTGAAACAAAGAACTCGTTGCTTCTATTTATATAGGAAACAAGTAACTTTTCTAGACCTACAGTCTAGGCATGAAAATGATAGCCACAAACATGCAAAGAAACACCACTATCATAGCTTAGAAAGGTGGTGAATAAGTAAGTGAAGACTCATCTTGTTTACCAACATATCAACCCACTTCATGACAACAATTTGAAGAATAAATCAACTTCTATGTGACAATACAAATACAAAATTCTATGATAAGAAAACATAAAGGTGGTGTGATTTAAAAATGAAGAGAAATAGTCAATAACCAAATATTTCCACCCCAATTTGCATTGAATTATTCCATGGTGAGTGTAGACTCATAAAGCCATTTGATTTTGACAAAGTCATAAAATTTTTGAAGCATTCAATAGCTATTTTATCACTCACAAAAATATGTGGTTTATTGTTTGACGAAGTCCAAGAAGAAGTAAGGCATCAAATTCTTCAATATTGACTTGAATGATAAAGAAAATTGTGGATTAAATAATGATACAAAACACATATAAATTGGCTTATGAATATAGTCATATTCATTTCCAAGTTTCAACTATTAAGTCACAAAATATTATCGACTATAAATCCAACCAAATGACATTATAATCAGATGGTTATTAGTGCTTGACATAGACAATCTCAAAGCATATAAGGTGTCCTTCCTTTATGCAACAATCTACTTGCATTTGACTAAGTCTTGAATGACTTAATGCATTGCCCAATGATCTTCTTAAGACACCATATAATTATTTTCTATCTGGTTGAGGCATTCTCATATATGTTTTCTTTTATAAAGCTACTCTTCCCTTTAAGGCTATTCCCTATAGATGCCTTTATATCTATTACACTAGCTATATACATAATTATATATATATGCACTCACAAATAATTCTTTGATATATATGTATATTTATATCATGATACACACATATCATTTTCCATCGTTCTTATATACATTTTGCTATAATACTAATCGGTTCATACATATATATAAATACATAATCTTCATATATATATATAGTATTACATGTTTTCAAAGAATATATTTATAAACATATATACAATATACATTTTAGAGCATCATTTGATAATCGAATGCATACATCCAAATTATCATTACCATTGAACAATATGCATGTATATATACATATATAGATATATAAACTTCTTGAATAAGTGTTAATTTTTATGTATGTATGTGTCTATATATATATATGTATACAAACATATTTATATTTAATGTCAACATGATAATCAGATGATTTATTCAATATATAAAAGAATACATCAAAATAAAAAACTCATAGTAATAATATATATTATATATTTCTATATATATGTATACACACCCCTCTATTAAGCATTTATGCTTACGTGTGTATTTATATATATATACAAGCATACATATATGTTATATCCATAAATATGACAATCAATGATCCATTTTATATCTAAATGATCATGTCCTATGTGACCATGATATCATATCACTTGCTTATAAACATATATGCATATATATACCTATGTCATTGAATTTTTGTGGACAACCCATTATATTCATTAGATGCATACCCCGACATATGTATATTTATACATATATCCAAACACTCATTTAACCACACAAACAAGAATAGTAGGATAAGGAAGGACTCACAAGCTCAAATAGATAATCATCATCATGCATTCAGTAGTAATCAAGAGCCTTACAAATGCAGGCACATTATACTAAGGATGACTTACCTACTTCCCACATTATAACCTAACTCAATTATTCTACTATGGTGTGTGTAATCTCAGATAGATTATGTTATTGGTTACTCAACCAAGACCCTCTCCTGAGTGATACTTCCCCTCCACTTAGAGGAATGAACATATACCTACATCCACATTCTCAAAACAAGTCCAAGGTAGTCAAATATTCAAAAAATATGTAAATATACACATTATATCTCCAAATTTAGAATATCAACACAATATCCATCCAATCATGTAAATGGATCCCTTCATATAAAATTAAATGAGATGACATTCATTCATAAAGTAGTGATAAAAAAGTGTGGACACAATTTATTCATCCACTTAATTCACATTACTTTCAAAAATTACCTTACATAGTAATAGTAAATAGTAATTTTAGAATCAAGGTGTAACATAGAACATAGGTTCCAAATTCCTTGTTGACCCCAATACCCATTCGTTTCCTTCACTTTTCTCCTCTTCAAGCATCAAGCCTCAAAAGGAACATGGAATCTAGGTTCCAAGTTCTAGGTTCACCCCACCATCCAACTCCCTACTTGTTTGCATAAATTCCTTGTATCTATGAGCCACATGTACATGAACTCCCATTGTCTTTATATTATTTTCTTCTCATTTTCACATTCACCTTTTCATTTGAAGCTCTCCTTTTCTCTCATCTCATTTTGATTAAATTTTTAGATTAAACTCATGTGTGGTGTGTTTTCCCTCAGTTATGTGGCATTTTTTAGTATTTTTATCCATTCGCACCCTTGATTGAATTTTTATTCAATTTGGATTTCTACTTTCATTTCTCTCCTCCCTTTCTCTTGTTTCTTTGATTTTCATAGTGTTAGAGTATTTTTCCATTTGTATATTTTTTGTTAGAAATATTTTTTATTTGTGCCTTAGGGTTTATGCATCATGCGTAAATGGGGTTATAAAATCTTGTTATTATGTATGTTTTTTTTTCATTTTGTTGTAGGATCTCTAGGGTAATTTTTTGATGTATATTTATGTTGATATTTCCATTACATTTATGATCTAGGGTCATAGGATTTCAAATCTGTGACCTTCAAGTGTCTTTTCTAGTTGAGTTCTCAAACTTTCAACATATTTCATTTTTCTTCTTCAAACACTAGACCCAAATAATAACCAAGGACCTCAACCTAGGTTCCAATTCCCACACCTCTCTTGACTCTCACTTCTTATTTTATTCTTCAATTTCCTCTTAGGTCTTAGAACTTGATAAGAACTTGGAAACATGTTCCAAGTTTCTAGTTCACCCTATAATCTAACACCCAAATTTATTCTTATGCCTTCTAGACATCAAGACCAAAAGTGAAAACTTAACTTGGATTATTAAATCCATATTTTTTTATTCTTCTTTGGATTTTAAACCTAATAAAATATTTATATAATTTTCCTCATGGGTTTCAAATTCCAAGCTTCACCAATGACTAGTTATTTTTGCTCTTTTCCACATGAGCCTAAACAAATTTCCACATATATGTCCATCACATGATTCTCATTAGGTCTCAAGGATCAATAAGGAACAAGAACCCATTTTCAAATTCCTAAGTCCTACCCATGACCTGATCTCCATATCTCATTCAAAATAGAACTTTCATATATTTTCCAACCAAGCCCCAAGGCCTGACAAGAACCCGAAACAAAAGTTCTAATTCCCAGGTATGTGTAATGAACTACCTTCCACACACCACAATCAGTTTTTATTATTTCAAGTGCTAGATTGTAGGTTCTGAGAGAAACCTGAAACTAGGTTCCAATTTTGACCCAACTTCTAGACCTGACCAATTCCTCAAAACACTCAATATTTTCATGATAAATAATAATTAGCATTTGAATAGGATGGAGAGAATAATTTAAGGCACCTCAATAATTATTTTTTGATGAATGAAGGAAAATCCATCACCAAGGTTCTCAAGAACTTGACCAGAGAAAACACTCTTGACATGAAATCAAGGATATGGTCACTTTGTTAAATAGTGTAATGGGAAAACTAAAATCTAGGACAAACCATACATGGATGTATCAACTCATTTATATGATCCTAAGGAATATAAATTTTATTGACTAGGCCCATTTGGCAAGTGATAATATGCATCAATAAGTTACCACTATCCAAGAAACCAAGAATTTTACAATGACATCATAGATCATGTATTTGATGGCAAGACAACCTGCCTTCCTTGGATTAACTAGTGAATGTGTACTACAAGATTGAAATGGAAAATAGAAGGTGTGGGAATATTACACCCAACTAGAGTAAAAGAAATATGAGAAGCACTTCAAGAGGTTAAATTTTGTGTTCATCTACCCTATCAATAATAATCTATTAGGGAATGACATAAGATTTAAATTGAAGTAAAGTAGTTGATAGTTGGGTAGTGACATTGGTTTATCCAATTCCCCAAATAAACATATATCAAAATCTTAGGTTTCTCTAGAGAACCATTATTTCTCCAAATGTTTTACATTAATAAATTCATCTTTGTTGAATTTACCAAGAAAATATTGAAGATCATTTGAAAATAAATTTAAAGAGAAGAAAAAATCTAGGGTCAATTTTTCTTTCACATTGGGCTACTATACTTGCCCATTCATGATCAATGTTCAAGATTTTGAGGAAGAATTATGTAAATCTTAAGTTTTTAGGACATATACACAGTATAAGAGAGGGGAGCCAACCACACAAAGGCTACAGGTCATGAAGAGTTGAGAGCTGAGGGCTTCCCTAACTTACCTCACAATAAAAGATCCCTTGGGGTAAGGATTGAGAATGATGAGCACTATAATGTACCTATACCAATCTACATACCTTAAACTTAGGTTTGGGTTAGGCGAGCCGATTTTTGGATTCAAAACTATATCTTAGACAACTCTCTATCCGAGGATGACAATGCAGTTCCAGATGACATTAAGGCATGTTAGCATCTCTTGGGCATGCTAGAATCTATACAGTCAGAAAATAGTAAAGATAATACAAACTACCTAAAAAATAAATGACAACCTAGCTAGTTATTCTAGATGGTTAGAACAAAATAAGTAAATATAGGAAATAGATACTAAAATGATAAAGAAAACAAATAAGAACTAGGGTGATGAATATGATATCATAGAAGCACCATTTCACTAGCTAGCTCCACACACGTTCACTTACACACAAGAAAGAGGGGAAACTTGTTTGGCTATATAGTGGCCTACCTTAGTCATACCCATGTTTTGGTTTTTTCACCTTCATGGACAACCATAAAGCAAAAAAGTAGAATATGTGATAAAATAAATAAATTAATAAGCACTAAAAAGGAATGTTATGCTACTAAAAAAACTCATAAAGGAGTAGACTTAAATGTTACCACCTCCACTCAAAAAAACACTAGCGAATGAAGGATTTATGGACTTGGCGAACTCACCACAACCATAACTATGATGGAGGGAGGCCTCACAAGGC
The DNA here is from genome assembly GCA_007115665.2 of Sequoiadendron giganteum. Lineage (NCBI taxonomy): Eukaryota > Viridiplantae > Streptophyta > Pinopsida > Cupressales > Cupressaceae > Sequoiadendron > Sequoiadendron giganteum. Next base: position 411,786,300 of record CM021110.1, on the reverse strand, counting down.
TCCAAGCCCATGCTTCTATAGCTTGCTTCACACTTGCAATGTGGAGTTTATGGAGTGTTGGTGTTGCTTGAGAGTGAATGAGATACTAGAGAGTGAGAGTGAATTTATAAGAGAACATGAATATATTTCTTAGAGATTGAAATGAGATGAGAATGGATGTTTTTTAAATTGGGAGGCGAAGAATCTACTATTTTTAGGGTTGGTTGGTAGAAGAGAGATGTTACAATTTGACCCCAATCGAGTGTGTAACACCTCTGCCAAATTAAGGCACAAGAATCTGTCAGGGATGGTAGCATGCCGCGCAAACATCTACGCATCACACTTGCATCCTTGGAAAATATTTTGTCATTGACACAAAGGACATATGCCAAGTGGATGGAAGTCAATTGGGTGATGTGAAATTTCTCCTTTGGATTTAATTTTCTAAGTGAGGGTGCATGAAAGGGGAATTTGCATAAGGAGTGTGAATTCACTCCTATACATTTTTCCCCACTTTAGCGAAGACTAATGATAAGTTCTTCGGTAAAGTAGATCAAAGAGTTAGTAAGGTTAGAAATTTATACCTAAACCATCGAGGAAGTAGACCGCGATTTGTGATCTTGAAAGCATTGTATGGACAAAGGACTCCATAGGTACTCTCTCTAAAGAGCTTCAAACAAAAGACTCCATAGCCTCATAGAACTATGAAGATACACACCAAAGGCTCTTAGACCAATGATGGGAAAATCCTATAGGATGAAATCATCTCATAGGCCTGTAGACCTGCAAGGAGGAAACCCCTAAGATCTCTCGCATGATGGTAACCTCATGAAGTAAGAACCTTATAGGCCCACATACCTACAAGAAGGTGACCCCCAAGATCTCTCACATGGAGGAATCCCAGAGATGTAAGTGCCTCACAAGCATGCAAGCCTACAAGGAGGCATCCCCCAAGATATCTCACATGGAGAAAACTTGAGAAGAAAACACCTTACAAGCCCGCAGACGTACAAGAAGGCATCCCCCAAGATATCTGACATGGAGGAAACCCGATGAAAGAGGGCTCTAGAGAGTCGTAAATCGGATTCACAAGTGCACTTGTGGAGAAACATGTTAATTCATAGATAAATTTTAGTAGGAAACACAAAGTATCCACATAGGTAATCAAGCAAATAGTCACACAGACCATCAAAAAATTGGAAGGTTTTTAAAGGGGTACCTCGAGAACCCGACATGAAGAGGGGTCCACTTAAGGGACACACTATTGGAAAGTGAAAAAGAGATCAATACATCATCAAGGAATTCGAAAGGAATAAAATTTCCCCTTGCAAGGGGAAGGTCAAAGTTGCTTCCACCTTGGAGGAAGGTTTTCAAGTTCTTTCTTCGCGAACCCATGAGGAAGGAAACACATTCTTTTAGGGGTCCAAGTCAAGAAAGTGATTTTCTTGAAAAAGTTTGTAAAGTTTTTTGAGAAAAGATCCATTGGAAATGAATGCATTTTCTGAAAATAAAAGTATCATGAATCATACATTGACACACATAAGAGGGACAACTCAAGTAAAGAAGAGAGAAAGACAAGCAAAGAGAAAAATATAAATAATCACAAATAGAGAATACAGGGGGATCTAGTGTCACGGGGTCAGATCTACTCATGCATTTCTAAATGGTAGGTAACCATGGTAGAAGGTGAAAGATCATCAATCCCCACCAAATCAGGAAGAATGCACGAAAAAAAAAGTAAACATAAAAAATTGGGTCAACATGGAAGGGAAGCCTAAATGCTCCCAACACTTTTCATCATGTCCTCAATTTGCTAAGAATCAAACACAAACATGGAAGAATGATGATACAAATCGAAGAAGGCTCATGACACAAAATCACTCCTGTATCCAAGCACCAACAAGGGTGACATGGGTCATCCAAGAACACATAGCACAGGTACGAGGGAACACACTGCACACACACTTATAATCTAGAGATAAAGAAGAGGCCTCCACCTGACACTCATCAACCAAGAGGTCATCTAATTCCCAATATAGATCATTACAAGGGGAAGGTGGATGAGCTTGTAGTGGTGGAATATTAAGGGGAGGAGATTATGAACCTCCCATAGCAAGGGATAAGGAGGAAGCCCCTGCAAGGTCTTCCCCTCTCAGCTCTTGTAGAGCTATGGTCAACGATTTTGTGAAGATCTTCGACAAGGACGAAACTTAGTATAGAGAGTTGAACATACACTTAACTGGAGTACCATTTCATATCTCAATGGACGAAGAGGAAGGCACTAGATATTCACCGCTTGGCTCACTAGTTAACTCGAGAGCGGTGACTAACTTAGGGGAACCTAGACCTAGCTCCATCACTAGGACAAAACACGCTAGCACACGACCACCTTTGGAGAAGGTGGGATCCTCTTATACCCTCCATTACTAGAAGGGCCAACCTCCACCTTTCACTTCATCAGGGGATGTGAGCTCCCCATAGATGATGCAAGAGATGTAGAAGGGGAAGAGGACAAAACTGAAGTGGGCACCACCGAGGTATTCAGTATGTCCATGGGTTCAAGAAATGGTGGGATGTACAAAAGGGACATCAACAAGGGTGGCTTAGCCAAGGTGGTGATAAACACCTACACCTTTTTGGGGTTAGGTGCGTTCACACTCACAGTGGGATCCAAAAGGGAGACTAAACTCGATTGAGCGAAAGTAGAGGGGATGAGAGAGGAGGCCACAATGGGAGACCTTGGTGTAGGGGTTGTTGTTTCCTCTTGCTTCTTCTACAAAGAAGTCTGCTCAGCTGCCAGAGCCTCTTTTCAATGCTTGCACTCACACACAAAGTAGTTTCTATGAATCTTCGAGCTAGAGGTCGAGAGTTGCGAAGGGATGAAAGGCTCCTGCTCAACCATAGGGGTGTCCAATATAGCTGTTTCTGATCAAGGCACGGGATCTTTAACAAGAGTAGGAGAAGTAGATTGGGAAATAACAAGTGGATTCAGCTCTAGTGCCTCAATAGTGGGCCTCTTCCCATTTACTACTTTTGAATTAGAAGTGGTGGGAGGTTGTGAAGGCTAAGAATAGAGGATTCCCTACAGGGTCCCTTTATTCTACCATATCGAATGGGCCTAGGTTCTGTGGGAAAAAGAAAAAGTTCAAACATAGGACACTTGGGATTTTGCTAAGTAGGCACCATAGGATTCTCTTGTAGGCACAAAACAAAATCTGAGGGTACCACAATAGGGTGAGAGGAAGCATTAGGCTTGACAATGGAAGAGGAGGAAGAGGGACCTTGAGAGCGCCTCTCTTCTTCACTTCTACATGCCTTGGTGACATCACTGTCATATTTTAAGCAAGTGCTATGTGAGACATCATAAGGAGATGGAGGGTACATCACTTTAGGCATCAAGTGCCCTTTCTTGTACTTTTGATATGTTTAGTACAAGAGGTCCTTCATAGGTAGAAGGGGACCAATGGGTTTAGGAAAAAAGTGATCTAAGGAATAGCTATCATGCATGACATGTGGTTTATAACCAATGCCATGAATCACATGCAATAAAACCCCATGTATAATATTCAAAAATTTGTCCACAACAGAGGGAACTACATTCATAGCTACTAGCCAGGGGATACCCAACTTCACTATGAAGAGTTTAGACCCCAGGATTATGTCAAACAACATGTTTATGGATTTAGGTCCAACAAGGACTGACAAAACAATACTACTGAGTAAAGGTACAATTTTTTTCTTGTGTATACAGATGGTGCTCATAGGTACATTGTACCCATATTTGTGTAGGAAGTTGAATAATATAATCTCCTCAGTTATGATATTTACTTGAGATTTCAGATCAACAATAACACCTACTACAGTGTTCCCATTGATTCACGTAGGGATATAAAGAGGGGATGGTTCTTTATTGAAACCTATCAGCAGACCCTGTGAGGTGAAGGTTATACTTGGACCACTACTTGCATTTTTCTCAAAGGGGATAAGTAAATGTATGAAAGAGGCCATCACACACACTAAACAACCTTCTCACAAAGCCCCGAAAGGTTCACAATCAGATAGTGACCCAACTATAGCCTCATTATGCAAAATTTATGGAGCCTTTCGAGTACACCTACTAGGGTTCGTGGGTTGGGTTGTAAGGCGAGGGCCTCACAACTGTAACACCTACAATGCTTTGAAAACAAAAGGAAAGGATCTTTTAGTATTGTAGGAAAAAACCAAAATGGTTCATGTCGAGATCACCAAAAATGTACGAGAGGGGGACCAACCACACCAAGGCTTAGTTCACGAAGCGCCAAGAGCAAAGTGCTACCCTAACTTACCTCATTCTAATAGATTCCTTGGGGTAAGGATTGAGAGTGATGAGAACTATAATGTACTTCTACTACTCTACCTACCCTAAAATTAGGTTTGGGCTAGGTGAGTTGGTTTTTGGAGTCAGCACTTTGTCCTAGACAACTCTCCATCCAAGAACAATGCAGTTGTGCGATGACAATGTGGCACATTGGCATCTCTTGGGCATGTTGGCATCTGTACGGTCAAAAAATAGTAAAGACAGGAAAAAATGCCTAAAAACTAACTGACAACCTAGCTGGTTAATCTAGATGGTAAGAACAGTCTAATAAGGAAATATAGGAAATAAATACTAAAATGATAAAGCAAAAAAATAAGAACTAGGGTGATGAAGATGATTTCATAGAATTTCTAGTTCACCAACTATCTCCACACACATTCATCTACACACAAGAAAGAGGGGTAAATTTTTGGGGCTGTATAGGGGCTTGCCACAGTCAGACTGCCATTTTGGTGTTTCAACCTCCATGCATAGCAAGAAAGAAACAAAGTAGAATATCTGATAAAGGAAAGAAAGAAATAAGCACTACAAAATAATTTTATGCTACTCAATCAAATCACAAGGGAGAGTGAAACGTTACCACTTGCACCCAAAAAATCACTAGCTAATGGAGGATTTATGGACTTGATGAAGTCACCACAACTACAACTGTGATGGAAGGAGACCTCACAAGGCTCCAAGCCCATGCTTATATGGCTTTATTCACACTTGCAATGTGAACTTGATGGAGTGTTGAAAGTGTTGCTTGAGAGTGAATGAGATGCTAGAGAGAGATTGAATTGCTAAGAGAATGTGAATATGTTGCTTAGAGATTGAAATGAGATGAGAATGGATGTTTTTGAAGGTGGAATGGGAAGAATCTTCTAGTTTCAGGGCCGGTTGGTCAAAGAGGGACATTACAATTTGACCTCAATCGAGTGTGTAAAGCCTCGACCAACTTCAAATGTAGGAATCTATCAGGGACGGAGCACGTTGTGTGGACGTCTGCGTGTCATGAATTTTTCCCCAACAAATATTCTCTCACCGACATGAAGGACAAATGACAAGTGGATGAAAGGTAGTTGGTTGATGTGGAATTTTTCCTTTGAGTTTGATTTTCTGAGGTGATGGTGTGTGAAAGGGGAAATTTTGTAAGGGGTACAAATTTGCTCCTATACACACACAAAATGGATATGATCCTCATTATAGAGTTCAAAAAGGGTTTGGATCATAATACAAGCATCAGAAAATTTTTAGACTAGCCATTATGTAAGAAAGAGGAGTTTTTTAGACTAACCCTTAAATAGATGAAATATATGAATATTGGTAGGGATATTACTAATGAACAAATATATTATTAGAAAATTTTGAATCCAATGTATGAACTTTAATATGTAGACAGTATGCCCCTACCTATGATCAACTAGATGGGGTGTTGGCAGGAAATTGAGTCCAGTTTTTGGCCATTTAGTGGCAATGTTTTTCATGATTTTCAAAATTTGACACATTTGACCTTAAAATTTGAAGCACTTAGACATGGAATCTTGGAAAAAGTCACCAATCATAAAATGTAGTACTCGGAGTCTAGTTTCCAAATATGTAAATTATTTCAATACCTAGATGATTCAAATTGATTTTCAATAGGCATTTCTAAAAAACATTGTTTAATAGTCACTTTTTTTTTACCATCCCATGCATGTGTACATCATCCATATTTTGACCTAAATAATCATATTTTTCTAAATACTTTTGGGAAAATATTTGTAACTCACTGAACCATGCTTTCCATATTTTTATGTAATTTTTTATTGAATATTTGTTTTGTTAATTTTGTATTGGTCATATTTGGTGTTTTGAAAAATCGTTGTGTACATCACACATAAGATGACCTAAAATTATCATTTTTTTATTTTTTTTAAATTGAGAATAATTGTTTGAAGTACGCTTTTGTACAATATGTTTGTCAAAAAATTATGTTAATAATTTAAGTTATTAAATTACTAAAAAGCTCTGATAATTCAAGTTTATGGACCTATTTCATCAAAAATTAATTGAAAACTAAAAAAATAATCCAATTGTAAACAAAATTATATATTTGGAATGTACACTGTCTCATCTATAATGGGTTTTAATTTTGTCAAAAAATTCTACAAAAAGGTCTACAAACATATGCCCAAAGTTTTTATTTTCTTGTGGCATTGCCAAGACCTTCAACTTGTAGGTCAAACCAGGTCCAGGGCTTAGTTTTGGGTCCCCAAGCCTTTTCCCGAACTTAAAAATAAAGCAAAAATCGACCAAAAATTAAAAAATTTAAAACATGGGATCTCATTGTTGTTGGCCCACAGTTGTTGCACCAAAACTTTGACCTATTAATGCCTAATACAACTACCAGAGTTAACAGATCCACGAGAGGCTGTTAGTCCATGTCATGAATCTCAAGGGGAGTGCTAACCATCTGCCAACAAACTCCCCCTCAACATTACCCAAGGGGATTCGAACTCGACACCTTTGGCTTTGATACCACTTATTGGACCATAGTTGTCCTTGCACCAAAAGATCAACTTGTTAATGCTCGTTACAACTGCCAGAGTTAACATATCCATGAGAGGTGCTTAGTCCATGATGCAAATCCCGAGGGGAGTGTTGACCATTTGCCAACAATTGTAAAACGTGATCCTATTTCATAAAAATATAAAGATGGGATCACATTTTGCAAAATGGGATCCCATTGAACTTAAAAATAAAAATAAATTATTTTTTTATGAAATGGGTCGTTAAAAATTGGGATTCCGTTTCAAAAAGGGTCATTCTCATTTTTTAATGGGCCGCTAAAAAATGGGATCCTATTTCTTAACAACCCATTTTTTAGTAAGCCTTTTTAAAACAGGATCCCGTTTTTGGCTCAGGGCCCTAAACCTAAATTTGATCACATTTATTAAAAAATGGGATCCCGTTTATTAAAAACTGGATCCCATTTTCTTGAGGCTGATTTTCTATTTTTTTTAAGGAAAAAAATTCCACATTTCGTGGACTCATCTTCTTGCTTCTACCCAGATGATTACTAAGGATAATGATATAAAATTAATTAGTCAAAAGGTATAGAATTTTTGTATGGGCTAGATACAAGCCATGAACTTGAAATCAGGGAAATGAAAAGAGAAGAAATGAAAGATGAAGAGTGATCCACCTTCTATTTATAAGAGGATCAAGACAAAAGGAATGGATAAAACTAAGAAGAAAGTGGAAAAATCCTTTAAAATGGATAGGAAATCAAAAGAAGTTGTTGAAGCAAGGATGGTAGATGAATTTGGAGTAGCACCTTTACAATAAGCTCACATTTATAAGCCTAACATAGTCTTACCAAATCCTTCACTCTTTATCAATAAAATAGGGAGGACATGCATTACTTCATATCCTTATTTGAAGAGGACTCCCTCCCCTCATAAAACATCTGTATAAATGCCAAAATTAAATGTTCCATCGACTTTGAGGGCACTTAAAGATGATAAAATAGAAACTAATGATACAAATCATTAAATACTTAAAATGTTTGAGGAGCAAACAAAACGAGGAGATAAAATCCTACAAAATCCACAATCTCCCCCTTTTGATGGTGGTTTCAGTACAACCAGCTCTAAGTAGAAAATAATACCACTCTACTCCTCTTGAAATGTAGGTAATCCTACTCTAAGGTTCCTTTTTAGTGAGTCATTGACCATGTGAGACAACTATGTGGTCTATGACACAATTTGTTTAGAGTGTAGCCTTTGTGGTAATTCAATTCTAAACATAGATAATCCTTCTAATGCTTATCTATATTGAAAATAAATAATTAAATGCTTCAAAACTATATATATGAAATTATTTACTTATTTCATGGAAAATTTTATTGTAGATCTAATAATATTATGACATTCGAAGCATATATTAAATTTATTTTAATTTAATCCATAAAAAAAATAAAAAATAAAATATTTCACGATTTGAGAACATAATTCTAAACTATCTTTTGGACAATAATAAACAAATTCATTTTTTCTATTAGAATCATTTTCTTATATTTGAAAGGTTGAATGAGATCCCAAACCAATAATGCAATGATTAATATTTTATACAACTATATACATTATTGATACAAGAGTTTAAGAAAATCACATTAACATAATTTTGAATCGCATACAATTAGAATCTTCATATTTCATATTCCATGCATAGATTTTAAGAAAATTATATTTAAGATTCAATAAATACTACAAATCTCACTAGATTATTCAATTTTAGAGAAATTAGAAGAAAAATATCAATACTGTTAGAGTAAATGTTTTAACTTAATTGTGTTGATTAAGTTACCTTTATTCCCTTCTTAAGATTTCATGTTAGTTTGTATGAAGTGACATTTAATAATTATATTAATTATTAAATATTTTCCTATTAGGGCTTCTTTTAGGGTTTTTCCTATTAGGGTTTCTTTTAGGGTTTTGCATGATCTCCTTTTTATAAGGATTTCTCCATTGTATATTCATATCAATTCCCTTTTGTTCTAATAAGATAATTTCTCGATTTTTCAGAGCTTCAAACCCTTGCTTGTTTTCTCCATCCATTCTCTTCCTTGTGACAGGTATACATTTGCATGCAGGTGATCTTGGAGTCTAAAGTTGGACTTCTCAACTTCTACAAATACAATGACAAAAACATTGAGACACATAGCAAGCATGATCTTATTTCCTCCTCACAATCTCACAAAAATTCTTATTTCTTGCACAACATTTGGGAGCAGTTTTATTGAGCATGTAGTGTCAGAAAATGTCATCCGTGAAATTTTCACACTTGTTTGGGCCCTCCTTATAAAATTGAGCTTGATGATGCCTTGAGTTAGTGTTGTAATGTGTTTAACACACTCACATTAGGTCGTAAGCCCTTGTCAACTAAATGAACTTATTGGTACCTTATTTAGAGTGTTGTAAAGTGTTGTAACACACTATCACACTTTTCTAGGGTTTTATTAATTAATTGGGCTCCTTTATGCTTTAATCATCCTTATTTTGCATCCACAAGCCTCATTTAATGCATCTTTCTAAGGATAATCTTGACATTTAAATCAACAACCAATCATAATTCAGGTGTTTTTAGGTTTGTGGCCTAGATTTAGTGATTTGAGACTCATATGCCACCTTGGGCATATGGGTACCACCTAGGTTTTTGGGTCCTGATCTTGATTTCACATCATTCTAAGCATTTTTCAAAATGGTGCCATAATCAATGCCTAGTGGGATTCATACACCACTTATGGCGTATGAGTCCCGTGTGGCCCAAAATCAAAATTAATTCAAATTCTTGGCAATATTTTATTCTCCTACATCTAATGTCATCTTGTAGTGTTGTAATTTTGGTAAATTTGGCATAAACAAGTATAAATACAAGTTTCTTTCATGCATTTTCATCCAAAGCTTTTAAGTATTCATGCATTATAGAAATTTTTTGATCAAGGAAGTATTCAAGAGTTTACAAGAGTATTCAAGAGAATTCAAGAGTTGATCATCAAGTGTTTTAGAGCATAATTCAAGTATCAAATATCATGTCAAATTCATAATGCATCATGTTTGTTTTTGAGCTAACAATTATGATGTAGGGTTTCATGATTCAAGGTACCATTCAACCAAGAGTCAAGGTCTACATCCATTGGAGCCATCTCATACATATTTGCAACACTTTATTTCTAGCGTTTGGTGAGTTGTAACATTGTATTTTGTTCTTTCATCATTCCTCCATCTTATTTAATTACATTTCAGGGTTTAACTACCAAAACAAGGTTTGACCAAGGCAAACCCCTTTCCACTAACAAAGCAACATTTTCCCCTCTCTTTATTGTGTGATTTGTAGATCTAGGTTCAAGACACATTAAAAGTAATGTTTGGAGAAAGTTGTCAAAAGTGTTCAAAATTGTAAAAGTTGAGACCTTGCATTTGAGATCATTGGAAGACATCTACAAGTTGCAAATCAAATTTTTGGATCCAAAAATTAGGTGGAAAGGATAGAGCAAAAATTGAAGAGTAGAATCAAGCTTTGAATTTCCAAAATATTGATTTACAATTATTGGCCAAACTAGACATTGAATTGAATTTTTAAACCAAATCTTCACTTTCAAGCACCTATAGCGGCTAAACTGTGAGGAATTTGAAGATGATGCAAACTAGTGATTTGTGAAATTTTGTATATAGATTCTAAATATATTTTTCCAAAAAAATTGGAATCAGATTGCACTTCTTTTTCCATCTCCTTCAAAAACTAGTTTTTAACAATAAACACCATTTTTAAAGAGTGACGTTACTAGCTAACACAACTTTTTTTCTATGAAGGATAAAATTCTATTTTTTTTTCGAGTTTAGATTTGTAACTATAAAATCTAGTACGTGGAATTTGTTTCATAGAATTTCATTTAATATTTTTTTAATTGAGTTTTAAAGTCAAACCAATTATAATTTAGACATGATTTACTCGCTAAATTTTAACTTTTTTTGTATGTATCGAAATTCAATTTTTTTTTTGTTGGATCAAGGACATCAAATCTAGTGTATAGATCCTTTTTAGAATTTGTTTTGATAATCTACTATTTCTCGACATGTAAAGAATGGAGAACTTGATTTTCGGAGACAAACCTACATTCATAAGAGAAATAAAATAATGAAATTAAATTTATTTAAAATTATAATTTTTGGGAAGCTTATAATAAGGACTTCATACTTACAAAAAATAAAAATTAAATGAATTCATTTAATCCCCGAAAGGTAGATCAAAAGTAGATTTTTATCAACATTTTGATAGGTGTAAAGAACACTCCATTATAGGTATGGTTTAAAACTATTGGGGTTCTATCCAAGGGGGTTTGATCTAATGTGGTTTGACCAAATTTTTTTCAATAAAAATCCTTTAAATGGAACTTTTCAAGGCTTAAATCATTCTATTTTCTAACAATATGTGATTTCACCAAAAATTAGGATCTTCGAGAAACTATAAACCACTATTGTGGGATCACCCTAAACTAATATGCCACTTCTTGCATGAGTCCTAGTATAGGTGAATTTGTAGATTTTAGGAGTTTTAGACATCTCTCTATTGGATTTATGTTCTTGCTCAAAAACCCTAATGTGGGACTAAATTACCCAATCTGGCATATGAGTCTCAGTCAACAATAAAATCAATGTTTTAAGCATTTTAGGGCCTCACTCAATCCTCTTCAGGTTTCCAGGTGCACACTTTTCATCTCTTAGATTTCTATTCTAATTTATATGCATTTCTAGGTCATTCATTCAAGTTTCATACATCATTATGTTTAAGCATTAGGTTTTTCATTTCATTAGTCTTTCCAAGCCCTAGCTTGGTGGTGAAATCATCTTTAGTTTATAATCAGACCCTAGGACAACCCTATTGCACGATTTGTTTCTCCTTTGCATACTTTAGATTGAGATCTCTAGGATTTTCCTTGAATGAGAGTGTAGAATATTGTCATGTTGTATATCAAAGATACTAAGAGGGGGTGTGAATCGGTATCTTCTTTAACTTATTGAACAAATACCATCTAATTAATCGAATGCATATGATAATTAAGATAAGAAAAAGAATTAACTAAACATGAAACACACCACGAGAACACCAAGATTTTTAAGTGGAAAACCTAGAATGGGAAAAACCACAATGAGGATTGACTCATAATATAGTATAACTGGTTATAAGATATTACAAAAGGGTGGCTCACTGCTAGGACTCACTATCCAAAAGGGAGGTTCATTGCCTACAAAAAATGATAGTAACAAAATGCCTTACAACCAAACAATGAACTAATGCAAGTACACCTTAGAGTGTGGATTTAGTTCCTTTGAAGCTCAAGAAATTCACATGCTAGCATATCACTATTCACTCTTTTTTCACCGACACTTAATCCACCAACACTCACATCCACAACTTATCCTCTCACTTCTATCTCCAAATTTATCCTATATATATCTGATTTTCCCATGACTATCAATCAAGTCAACTCCAAGTAAATAAAAAAACTTCTCAAAACCAATTCAAGCATGTGGCAGACTACTAAATGTCGACATGGATTGTACAAACAAAATTTAATCCATTAAACCTTCAACTGCTTATTAGGTCAGCCAGAGATAGGCCTAATAAGAAAAATGTAAACATAAAATTGATGCTCACAATGAATATGAGAATCTATATGCCCAAGATTTTTTCCATGCATGTTTTCATCGACCAAAAACCATTTCCCAAGATTGTGAGAAATGATGATTACTACAGGGGAAATTCAGACCAAAATACCAGAGGACTATTATGCATTACCAGTTCAAAATACCGGATCAACATAACTTTGAGTCTTGCAAGTGCAACTCATATATCATGGACATCAATGAAAAAAAAAGGCTATATCAAGATATGTGCTCTCCATTCTTCCAACAATCTCCCCCTTTTCCATTGATGACAACATGTGCCAAAAGAATTTTCATACTTCCTATATACAAAGAAAACTCCTTTTCTCTTTCCTCTCTCCCCCTATGACATCAAGGAAAAAGGGTGACCAAAATATAAATATATACATATGTTCCAGAATGTACAATACAAAGAATAAAAAATATTGAACTCCCCCTTATGAGTTTAACCCAAACAGTGAAAATGAAAAAAATATTTACTTGGAGGAAGGAGCACTTTGAATTTCTTGAAGAATGCCTTTCCAGGATTGCTTTACCATTCTCCCAATTCTATCTAGAAGATATCAACATTTTGTTTAAAGACTCCAATGCAATAAAACTTTCTTCAACCTCACTCAGAGTATCTGGGGTCAAATTGATCTTATCCAATTTCTCAGCATTAGCCAGAGCATTGGCTACTAGAGTGTACTCCATCCTTACACTGTCACCAAGCAGACCAAATTTTTTGATAATCCCTTTCTTCTGCTTTTGTAACATGATTTTTTTCTCTATGCACAGAGATGGCATTCCAAGTTGACCTGTCTCTATCCATGGATACATTGTAAGTACTAGAAACAACTGTCAACTAGAACTCAATGGAGTCCATGAGATCTTTTATACTTTGTGTGGCATCAGGCCACCTTATGCAATAGGAAAACATAAATTTTTCTTCAGATTCATAGGCCTTTATGGATTCAAGGCTCTTTCCTACATTGATATGTGTGAGAGAACAATTGTCATGGACGATCAATAGCCTTTTTTCAGTCAATTTCTCTTCAATTTCCTATTTTTTCTTCTCACCAAGTCTTGTGAGATACTCCTTGAAGGAGTCCAATAGAATTTTTAGGTTTTCTAATAGAGTGAGAGATGTGTACATTGACGTATCAGGTGTGAGATCCTGCAAAGCCTTAATGGAATCTTCGATAAGCTCAGTTACCTTCTGATTCATTTCAAGGATTTCTCTTTTTCTGGATGCATGAAATACATCACCTAACACCATTTTATACATAGGATAAATCTTTTCTAGATCCACATAGCTTTGATTCATGGGAAGTTGTAGGAGTTCTCAAGGAATTACTGAATGGAATCTTATTTTCTTAGATAGAAAGCCCTTCAAGACATCATCACTGAAGGAGGATTCTCTGGTGGACTTTTGTGATTCGACTACCTTTTAGATCCTTCTTCATTTTTTCCAACAAGTTCACCTAATTCCTCATTTCTTTGTTCTTCCTCATCTTTCTCTTCCTCTGCTTCCTTTTCTTGCATCTTCTTTTCTTCTATTTTTTCCTCTTCTGTCTTTTCTTCCTCCTTTTCTTCTTCTTCCCTCCTCTCTTCTTCTTGATCTCCTTCTCTATTCCTTTCATCCTTTTCCTCTATTTCTTCAGCATTATCTCTTCCCTCTGCATAATGTACTAGAGGAGCAACATCATGTGTTTCATCTTCAACATTTTCTTTAGTCTATTTTTCACTCTGAAGAGCCTCATTAGTAGCATTAATTTTCATAAGGACATATGTACTACCTATTTTTGGAGGGATGTCAGAGTCATTCATTTTTAGAGGTATGTTTTCATCACCAGTACCAGAAGGAGGATCTTCCTTAAATTTTGTAGAAGCTTCTTTTCCTGATTTCGGTGTTGTACTAGATGCACCAAGCATACCATACTTCTCAGTTATACTTTCAATAGTATTTATTGTTTCCTTCTTTATCCTATTTATTTTCTTCTTATCTCTGGCCACCAGAGTATTAACTCTCTTCTTCATTTAGAACAAGTTATAACAAACCTTCTTCAAGGTTTCTAGATCACCTAGAGATAGAGATGATGAAATTTCCTTATATGCCTTAGCCCTTATTTTCTTTTCCAACGCAACTACCTCTGATCTTCTCTTCATCAGCTCTTCCCATAATTTCTCAAGTACATTATCTTTAATATCATCCCACTTAACTTCCAAAATAATAAAATATTTAATGTTATCTATTTTTATCATTTCCTTGTCTTCTTTATGTCTTGATTATAAACTTCTACTATGGGTTTCACCATATTTTCATAATGCACTAAATTATTCACCAAAGGCTTCTAGTCTAAGAGGGTTACCGGGTCTTACCAGAAAGTCATTGTTCTACCTGATCCAATGAAACCTCTTTAGCGACTCTAGCCTTATTTGCATATGTTTCATGATCATTAACATCATGTTCATCACCATTCTCTGAGGATGATATATAGTGAACTCTTTTTGATCCAATACTGGTTTCTTGAGATGAACCTTCACCGGAGGAAATGCTTACCTTTCTTTTCCTTATCAACTTAGAATCTAGATCTCTCTTCTCTTCCTCCTAGTCCTCAATAATGTTGGGATTCTCCTCCTTTGTATATTTTTATTTTCCTCCTCACTTAGTTGGCACTACCAAAGGAACGCCTTTTCTCTTACGTGATCTGGTAATGGGTCTAAAAGGGGTTGAGCCTTTTCCTTTTCCTTTGTCAAAAGTGTTGGGCTCAATCTTTATTGCAACCGAGCCAGAAGTTGGTTTGGAAGGAGGTATCCTACCAGATCTCCTTACACCAGATGATTCTCTATACTTCTATTCTCCATAGGCTCTTCCTTGTGCTATTTGTTCATCTACGTAACCATATTTTCTAAGCATCTCATTTATATTTTTTCTCCTTGTAGGTTTGTTGTGCAACAAATTAACTTCCATGGATTTTCCTGCATATGTACCAATCTGGGGTTCATTGGCATCCTTTGGAAATTTCAATAACAATCTCACATAACCTTCAACTTCCTCTTATGTAATTTAATATCCCAAGGGTTGAATCTAGACAGTCCTAGGTTCAACTACTGCATCCATGCCCTCATTAGAAGAAACATGAAATATGATGTCATCCTTATAATTTTCAACAATTTACCTCAAAATTTTGTCTCTCTCATTCATATTTTTCTTGAATACGACAAATAATTTTGTCAAGGGATTTTGTGTGTTCTTCAAATCACCCAACTTATGCATATGATAAAAAATTTGACGAGAAACCTATCGGGATAGGTCCCAAAACACCATTTCATCTTTTCCCAAAAGCCTTCTAAGGAAATAGAATAATAGGAAAACAATCAGTGAACCGAACTTGAAAGGATACTTTTTCTCCTTTGACACCCTCAGGTTCTCAAATAGCTATTGTCTGATCAAGAAGCTCACATAAATCATAATCTGTACCATTTTTAACCATGTCAAAACCAGTATAGATTGTTGTGGCAAACACAAAGTTCTCTTTGCTAGTGAAGTAGATTTTATGTCTGATCATTATTGATGCATACTTCACATTTATATTAGTTATAGGCTTTGTTGTAAGAGCCCTTTTATCATGCGTTGGACTAGTGAGATCCATCACCACTTAATTTTTCACTTCTTTCCGCATTGGTATTAGTTTGGTGTCACATAGTCTAGTGACAGCTTGTCGATCCATAAGAACTGATCATGCATTTTGCTAAGGATTGGTTTAACATACTGATCATCTATAGTGGAACAAAAATTAGGGAATTTGTTCCAATTTAATCTAGTTTCTTCACCACAAGATTTGAATAAGGTTTCACCATGAAGTTATCTCCAATGAGTTCATTCAACCATATGTCAATAAATTTGGTGTTATTGAATTCCGCAGTCTTAACCCTAATGTACATTCGTGTATCCTCTGTAGGCATGACACCATGAGGAATCGAAGATAAGGTGCCCATAGGGTCATCTTTAGAAACCTTCATTGAGTATTTTGTATAGGAGGGTCTAGGTCTTTATTTTGCATTCACGACTACAAGGGTTGCCATTTTCTATACACCAAGCTCTAATAGATTCAAAAAGAAAATTTGCACAAGCTCACAACAACATAGAATAAAAAAATACCTTTTAATTTTGTGAAGAAACAAATCTAGGGTTTTCTCAAGTCACACTTCAAATCGCTCCAAAATTCTCTAAATCGTTCTTCACCTCCTTCAAATGCACAAGTGATTGAAATTCCTTTACAATTTCGCTTTATAGATCAATGTAATGCCCTAATTTTTATTAAATGTGATGAAATTAAAAAAGATGGAAAAAACCCTTCAACTGTACTGAAAAATCCTAATATGCATGAGCATACATGCACTTTTTCTTCTGGTTTATTTTTCAAAACCTTTGCCTATTCATCTCTTACAACATCTCCTCATGCCAAAGAGTGAAATGCTCAGAATAAGGGGGTTCAAAGAGTTTTCTACTAAAGCTCCCTCTAAAATCATGCTAGGTCTAATTCTCAGAGGAATTGTCTGCACCGGATGAGGGTACAGATGCATTAGAATATTCTAGCTCTTCTTTCTTTTTTGATATATTTCTCATTTATTGCTTAACCTTCTCTTTCTCAATCTTCTTCATAGGTTCATTCTTCTTTATCAGAGTAGATTATTTTCCATTTTTACCTTTGCATACCTTTGATGTAGGTCTCGATTTGTTGCAATTATAAAAAAAAAAATTATTTGATTTTTTTGACTCCTTGATCTACACTAATTCGCTTTAGGCCCAAAATTATTGCAAGTAAAGCAATAACTAACAAAGGATTGATTCACTCTACCTCTATGAAATTGATTCATCATTTGAGTTCTACATTCACTAGCTCTATATCTAATCTTAATACAACATAGCATTGTCCGAAGAAGGATCCAGAGAATTGATTCATCCTATTTCTGAATTTAGTTGCCTTATGACCAAACTTATTGCATGAAAAACAAGTGCCATTGAAAGATGGATACCTTTGAGCATTTGGATGTATGATATGAGGTCTTTTTTTTATTCATTGTCTATTTTCCCTTGCTTTGATTATTTTTATTATTTACAAATTTTGAGCTTTCACTTGCTTCTAACCCCAATCCACCTTTTTCTTTAGATGATTTCTATCTTACAATAATTTCATCGAGCCAAGTAGAGCTTGTCTTGAAACTATCTTCATAGAATTTTTATTTTTCCAGTTCTACTCTTAGGTTCACCACTTCTTATTCAAGCCTAAAACACTCTTCAGACTTGCTTTGCACTACTATATTCAAACACTCTTTAATTCTCTTCTTTTCCTCCACTTGCACCTTTAGTCCGGTAAAATATTCATTTGCTTGTTTCAGTTTCTCACTAACTTCTCTATGTCTCTCTTTGAGTTTCTTTAATTTTTCTTTCAACTTTTGGATGCATTCATTTTCTTCATCAATATTTTCTTTCATCTATCTTTGTTTTCATTTTGAGCTTTGTCAAGGCTATCAAGGGTAGTATGGAGTTCTACATTTTCATCCATTTGCTCAATCTTCAAGATCTCCCTCAAGCTATTAGGCCTCTCCAGAGGAACCAAGCTTTGATACCAATTGTTGTCTATCCAAGATACTGAGAGGGGGGGAGTGAATCAATATCTTCTTTAACTTATTGAAAAAATACCATCCAATTAATCCAATGCATATGATAATTAAGATAAGAAGAAGCATTAAATTAACATGAAACACACAACACAAAAACACCAAGATTTTTACATGGAAAACCTAGAATGGGAAAAACCACGGTGAGGATTAACTCACAATATAGTATAACTAGTTATAAGATATAACAAAAGGGTGGCTCATTGCCATGACTCATTGTCCAAAAGGGAGGCTCACTGCCTACAAAAAATATAGTAACAAAATATATTACAAGTAGAGAATGAGATTATGTAAGTACACCCTAGAGTGTAGATTTAGTTCCTTTGAATCTCGATAAATTTGCATACTAGTAAATCATTCTTCTCTCTTTTCACACTCACACTTAATCCACCAACACTCACATACCCAATGTATCCTCTCGCATTATCTTCAAATTTATCATGTATATATATATCTGATTTTCCCATGAGTATCAATTAGGTTAGCTCAAAGTAAATACAAAATCTTCTCAAAATAAATTAAAGCATGTGGCATGCTACTACTATCAGCATGGATTGCACAAACAAAATTTAATCCATTGCACCTTCAACTGCTTATTAGGTCGGCCAAAGATAGACCTAATAAGAAAAATATAAACAAAAAAATGATGTCAGTGACGAACAGGAGAATCTCTATGCATGAGATTCTATTCATAAAAGCTTTCATTGTACAAAAACCATTTCCCAATATTGTGAGTAACTACGATCACTAGAGGGGAAATGCAGACCAAAATATCAGAGAACTATTCTGCATTACCAATTGAGAATACTGAATCAACATGACTTTGAGTCTTGCAGTTGCAACTGATATATCATGGTCACATTAATGACAACAAAAGGCTATATCAAGAGATGTGTTCTTCATTCTTCCAACATGCCATTCTATCCCCCAAGCATACAAACCAAAGACAATTTTCTTCCTTTCATTTTGGTGAAGCTACATTTAGAACATCCTAGTTATGATTTTTATTGCATCATCATCTAAGATCTTTCTTGCATTAACATTTCATTAGGGTTTGATTTAGTTAATTGGCATTTTAGGGTTTCTAAATATTGCATTAGTGAAGGTTCATATAGGTTGCATTTTTGGGCATCTTACATCATTGAAAATAATTTGAAATCTTCATTTGAATTTAGTTTACAGATTATCCAAACTAATAAGCATAAAAATCAGTTGATTTTTTTTTTAAATTGTAAAAAAACCCTCACTGGTACTCATATGCCCATTTGGGAAATTTAGTCCAAGTGCAGATTTTAAAGTACATTTTATAGAACTCAAAATTTTATTTCAAGGATTCTACTTGTTGCTAACTTTTTATTTCATTTTATAGAGTTTATGTTATATCTATTTCATTATGTTTAGTTTAATCTCATTAGATAATACTATTGCATTTACCTTTCATTCATCTCTTGAATGCACATTTCCACTTGGTGTCCTACTACTAATACTATAGTGAGATGATGTTTGAGACTCATTTCATCCTGCGATAGCACAATAATCATGGATCTTGGGTTACCTAGCTCTCTCACTCCAAGTATTGGCAATAGTTCACTAGGTATGGACCATACCCTTAACAACTATTTTCCTTTGAGTAGTGTGTTGAATGTTGAAACAATGGTTGCTAGTGTTCCACAAGAAAACATAATCCAAATCTACGAAGACTTAGCTAACCTAAAAAATCAAATAATCACTAAGAACGTTTCAACTACCACTATCCCTAACATAGATAACATTCATTGCATGCTTGAAAGCAAAGATGGAGTTGACCATGTCCAAAACATAGTTCAGATATTTGGAAAACACCTTACCCAACCACTAATGGTGCTTTACCTTTAAAAAATGTCCAAAACCAAGGAGGAACTCAAATCCCTCCTCTTACAACCATTGCATCCATTCCTACCTACACCAACCCTCAAGTTACAACAACAATGCAACCTACAAGTACTATGATTCCTTCCTTGGGTATTTCTGCTAGCATCCCTAGTACCTTTATGGCATTGCACATCATATCTCCTACCACCTTAACACCTATAATAATTACTTTCCCCTCAAACACATACACCCCTCCACCTTATTCTCCTCCATCTCACAATACAAACAATGACCCTCCCATTAACCAAAATTAAAATGGCCCACCCACATATTTTTTCAAAAGTAGTCCCTTGTCCTTGGAGACATTGTGAACATTGATGTCATAAGGTGTAGAGGTTCCTAGATTCAAGAAACATGGAAGGAAAGGGGATCCTTCTAACCATGTTTCTGCCTACCACCTTATGTAGTGACTTTATTCTTGATGATAAAATCTTGGCTAAGCTTTTCCCTAGATCCTTGAAGGATATTTCCTTAGAATGGTTTTCTTTGCTACCAAACAACTCAATTCCTTCAATCAATTAACTTTTTGAGGCATTTATAAACCATTTTCAAGTGTATATGACTCCTAAGATGACCTTGTCCAATTTTATGAGATGTAAGCAAAAAGAAGTGGAAAATATTACAAACTTTATTTTGTGCTATCAATCATTTTATTCCCAAATCGATGTAAAGGTCCCCATCCCTCACCTTCAAAAGATGTTCATAGAGAATTTGAAAAGTAAGATACACGATAAAATTACCATAATGAAATTTCCCTCTTTCATGCACTTATGGGCTACTCTCTATGATTATCACAACTAGGTTAGTAGTCGGGATACAAAATGCACCTCTAGCCGAACTAAGAAGTTTGAGTTTGCAAACTAGAATAGTTACCAACCTTTTTGAAAACAAAACAAAGGCTTCATTAAAGTAAATCCACCTCAACAAACAACTCAACATTTGGATAACCAAGTAGTTGTTGTTAAAGTGGTGGTACCCTTCAGCTATGGGGACCCAAAAAGGAAATTCACTCCCTTGCTCGATACCCTTCAGACCACAATGTCACAACTATTAGAACAAAAGATGATTACCTTGCCTCTAATTAAAAATCCCAATCCTAATAAACCTTTACCATCAAACTTTAGATCAAGTGCTTATTGTCATTATCCTCAACAAAATGAACATGATATAAAACATTGTAAGCATCATAAACATCTTGTGCAAGACATGGGCATGTGCAAGATCATGATGGGCCAAAAAGTGGCGATATGAAAAAAGTAGTGTTTTGCACTCACCAAAAAATATAAAAATCCTAAGTTGACTTTTTTTTGGGTTGGGTGTCAGTACGTTGCTCCATAGAAATGCCCAAGCCAAAGTAAAGAAAATCGGATATCTGATTTGTAAAGTAAAAAAATATGGATATCCGATTTGCATCGGCTAATATAAAACAAATAAAACCAAAAAAGGTCATTTTATAGTCATTTTAAACAAGAAAATGTATTGTAATGTTAATATTTTGGTGCTGTAAATCAAATATTCAATTTTTGCACACATAGACCCAAGAGTAGTTAGGAGGTGGAGGGCAGACAAGAGGGAGAGAGAGAGAGAGAGAGAGAGAGAGAGAGAGAGAGAGAGAGAGAGAGAGAGAGAGAGAGGGACAGGGGAGTTATAGAGAATTAGAGGGGGAAGGAGAGAGAGGGAGAGAGGAATAAGTGGGAGAGGGAGAGAAGTAGAGAGGGAAGGAGAGAGTGAGAGAGAA
>CM021110.1:411658031-411764359 GCA_007115665.2 Sequoiadendron giganteum | reverse complement strand
TCCACCTTTTTCTTTAGATGATTTCTATCTTACAATAATTTCATCGAGCCAAGTAGAGCTTGTCTTGAAACTATCTTCATAGAATTTTTATTTTTCCAGTTCTACTCTTAGGTTCACCACTTCTTATTCAAGCCTAAAACACTCTTCAGACTTGCTTTGCACTACTATATTCAAACACTCTTTAATTCTCTTCTTTTCCTCCACTTGCACCTTTAGTCCGGTAAAATATTCATTTGCTTGTTTCAGTTTCTCACTAACTTCTCTATGTCTCTCTTTGAGTTTCTTTAATTTTTCTTTCAACTTTTGGATGCATTCATTTTCTTCATCAATATTTTCTTTCATCTATCTTTGTTTTCATTTTGAGCTTTGTCAAGGCTATCAAGGGTAGTATGGAGTTCTACATTTTCATCCATTTGCTCAATCTTCAAGATCTCCCTCAAGCTATTAGGCCTCTCCAGAGGAACCAAGCTTTGATACCAATTGTTGTCTATCCAAGATACTGAGAGGGGGGGAGTGAATCAATATCTTCTTTAACTTATTGAAAAAATACCATCCAATTAATCCAATGCATATGATAATTAAGATAAGAAGAAGCATTAAATTAACATGAAACACACAACACAAAAACACCAAGATTTTTACATGGAAAACCTAGAATGGGAAAAACCACGGTGAGGATTAACTCACAATATAGTATAACTAGTTATAAGATATAACAAAAGGGTGGCTCATTGCCATGACTCATTGTCCAAAAGGGAGGCTCACTGCCTACAAAAAATATAGTAACAAAATATATTACAAGTAGAGAATGAGATTATGTAAGTACACCCTAGAGTGTAGATTTAGTTCCTTTGAATCTCGATAAATTTGCATACTAGTAAATCATTCTTCTCTCTTTTCACACTCACACTTAATCCACCAACACTCACATACCCAATGTATCCTCTCGCATTATCTTCAAATTTATCATGTATATATATATCTGATTTTCCCATGAGTATCAATTAGGTTAGCTCAAAGTAAATACAAAATCTTCTCAAAATAAATTAAAGCATGTGGCATGCTACTACTATCAGCATGGATTGCACAAACAAAATTTAATCCATTGCACCTTCAACTGCTTATTAGGTCGGCCAAAGATAGACCTAATAAGAAAAATATAAACAAAAAAATGATGTCAGTGACGAACAGGAGAATCTCTATGCATGAGATTCTATTCATAAAAGCTTTCATTGTACAAAAACCATTTCCCAATATTGTGAGTAACTACGATCACTAGAGGGGAAATGCAGACCAAAATATCAGAGAACTATTCTGCATTACCAATTGAGAATACTGAATCAACATGACTTTGAGTCTTGCAGTTGCAACTGATATATCATGGTCACATTAATGACAACAAAAGGCTATATCAAGAGATGTGTTCTTCATTCTTCCAACATGCCATTCTATCCCCCAAGCATACAAACCAAAGACAATTTTCTTCCTTTCATTTTGGTGAAGCTACATTTAGAACATCCTAGTTATGATTTTTATTGCATCATCATCTAAGATCTTTCTTGCATTAACATTTCATTAGGGTTTGATTTAGTTAATTGGCATTTTAGGGTTTCTAAATATTGCATTAGTGAAGGTTCATATAGGTTGCATTTTTGGGCATCTTACATCATTGAAAATAATTTGAAA
This sequence comes from Sequoiadendron giganteum, assembly GCA_007115665.2. NCBI lineage: Eukaryota > Viridiplantae > Streptophyta > Pinopsida > Cupressales > Cupressaceae > Sequoiadendron > Sequoiadendron giganteum. Next base: position 411,762,673 of record CM021110.1, on the reverse strand, counting down.
TCTTCATTTGAATTTAGTTTACAGATTATCCAAACTAATAAGCATAAAAATCAGTTGATTTTTTTTTTAAATTGTAAAAAAACCCTCACTGGTACTCATATGCCCATTTGGGAAATTTAGTCCAAGTGCAGATTTTAAAGTACATTTTATAGAACTCAAAATTTTATTTCAAGGATTCTACTTGTTGCTAACTTTTTATTTCATTTTATAGAGTTTATGTTATATCTATTTCATTATGTTTAGTTTAATCTCATTAGATAATACTATTGCATTTACCTTTCATTCATCTCTTGAATGCACATTTCCACTTGGTGTCCTACTACTAATACTATAGTGAGATGATGTTTGAGACTCATTTCATCCTGCGATAGCACAATAATCATGGATCTTGGGTTACCTAGCTCTCTCACTCCAAGTATTGGCAATAGTTCACTAGGTATGGACCATACCCTTAACAACTATTTTCCTTTGAGTAGTGTGTTGAATGTTGAAACAATGGTTGCTAGTGTTCCACAAGAAAACATAATCCAAATCTACGAAGACTTAGCTAACCTAAAAAATCAAATAATCACTAAGAACGTTTCAACTACCACTATCCCTAACATAGATAACATTCATTGCATGCTTGAAAGCAAAGATGGAGTTGACCATGTCCAAAACATAGTTCAGATATTTGGAAAACACCTTACCCAACCACTAATGGTGCTTTACCTTTAAAAAATGTCCAAAACCAAGGAGGAACTCAAATCCCTCCTCTTACAACCATTGCATCCATTCCTACCTACACCAACCCTCAAGTTACAACAACAATGCAACCTACAAGTACTATGATTCCTTCCTTGGGTATTTCTGCTAGCATCCCTAGTACCTTTATGGCATTGCACATCATATCTCCTACCACCTTAACACCTATAATAATTACTTTCCCCTCAAACACATACACCCCTCCACCTTATTCTCCTCCATCTCACAATACAAACAATGACCCTCCCATTAACCAAAATTAAAATGGCCCACCCACATATTTTTTCAAAAGTAGTCCCTTGTCCTTGGAGACATTGTGAACATTGATGTCATAAGGTGTAGAGGTTCCTAGATTCAAGAAACATGGAAGGAAAGGGGATCCTTCTAACCATGTTTCTGCCTACCACCTTATGTAGTGACTTTATTCTTGATGATAAAATCTTGGCTAAGCTTTTCCCTAGATCCTTGAAGGATATTTCCTTAGAATGGTTTTCTTTGCTACCAAACAACTCAATTCCTTCAATCAATTAACTTTTTGAGGCATTTATAAACCATTTTCAAGTGTATATGACTCCTAAGATGACCTTGTCCAATTTTATGAGATGTAAGCAAAAAGAAGTGGAAAATATTACAAACTTTATTTTGTGCTATCAATCATTTTATTCCCAAATCGATGTAAAGGTCCCCATCCCTCACCTTCAAAAGATGTTCATAGAGAATTTGAAAAGTAAGATACACGATAAAATTACCATAATGAAATTTCCCTCTTTCATGCACTTATGGGCTACTCTCTATGATTATCACAACTAGGTTAGTAGTCGGGATACAAAATGCACCTCTAGCCGAACTAAGAAGTTTGAGTTTGCAAACTAGAATAGTTACCAACCTTTTTGAAAACAAAACAAAGGCTTCATTAAAGTAAATCCACCTCAACAAACAACTCAACATTTGGATAACCAAGTAGTTGTTGTTAAAGTGGTGGTACCCTTCAGCTATGGGGACCCAAAAAGGAAATTCACTCCCTTGCTCGATACCCTTCAGACCACAATGTCACAACTATTAGAACAAAAGATGATTACCTTGCCTCTAATTAAAAATCCCAATCCTAATAAACCTTTACCATCAAACTTTAGATCAAGTGCTTATTGTCATTATCCTCAACAAAATGAACATGATATAAAACATTGTAAGCATCATAAACATCTTGTGCAAGACATGGGCATGTGCAAGATCATGATGGGCCAAAAAGTGGCGATATGAAAAAAGTAGTGTTTTGCACTCACCAAAAAATATAAAAATCCTAAGTTGACTTTTTTTTGGGTTGGGTGTCAGTACGTTGCTCCATAGAAATGCCCAAGCCAAAGTAAAGAAAATCGGATATCTGATTTGTAAAGTAAAAAAATATGGATATCCGATTTGCATCGGCTAATATAAAACAAATAAAACCAAAAAAGGTCATTTTATAGTCATTTTAAACAAGAAAATGTATTGTAATGTTAATATTTTGGTGCTGTAAATCAAATATTCAATTTTTGCACACATAGACCCAAGAGTAGTTAGGAGGTGGAGGGCAGACAAGAGGGAGAGAGAGAGAGAGAGAGAGAGAGAGAGAGAGAGAGAGAGAGAGAGAGAGAGAGAGAGAGGGAAGATTAGGAGGAAGAGGGAGGGAAGGAAGGAGGAGAGAGATTAAGAGAGGGAGAGATATAGAGTGAGGGAGATAGAGAGAGAGGGAAAGTTAGAGGGAGAGAGAGAATTAGGAGAGAGAGAAGGGGGAAGGGAGATGAGAGAGAGAGAGGAGAGAGAGAGAGAGAAGAGAGAATTATGAGGGGGAAGGGAGAGGGGAAGAAGGGGAGAGAGACGAAGAGAGGGAGAGACATAGAGTGAGAGAGAGATAGAGAGAGGGAAAGTTAGAGGGAAATGGAAAGAGAGAGAATTAGGAGGGGGAAGGGAGAGGGGAAGAGGGGAAGAAGGGGGATAGAGAGAGAGAGAGAATTAGGAGGGGGAAGGGAGAGGAGAAGAGTAGAAGAAGGGGAGAGAGACTGAGAGAGAGAGAGAGAGAGAGATAGAGATAGAGGGAGGGATATTTAGAGGTGTTGGATATCAAAAATGCAGGTTATAAATCCTAAGAGGATTCTAGGCTCTATGATCAGACTTGCAACATTCTTGAACCAATGAAAGGAGATAACCTATTCGGTTTATAACTCCCTACAATTCAGGCTCTGCTAGACCTAGGTGGGTAGACCCTTATGATGGTGTAGATTAGAGGAATGTGTGATCTGATTTAATTGATGGATCTATCCATAGTAGAAAATGGTGTGGGATAGATACAAATCTTGTTAACTACTCATACTCCTAGTACTTAATTTGAAATGTGAATGTTTGAATAAGAATTCTAAAATTAAATTGGTAAGACCAGTACCTATTCTTGTTGAGTTGATGGAGTCAAGAGGTGAATGATATATGACCTACTTATTGTCTACATTTCTAATTTTTTGGCATTTATACTTGTTTATACGTTGTATAAACATGTAAGGATGTGATTGAAAAATTGGACTTATTGATCCAAATGACCTTTTCCTGATTAATGTGATAAATTGAAAATGTCCTTGATATATCAATTTAAATAATAAGGAAATTTCAACCTTGGAGATAACCTGATAATCTTATCAATTATCTAACTCTTCTTACTAATCCAAATGTTACCTCCAAGTTCCTATAATCAATCAAGTGGGTTTTAATTATTTTAACATAAACCAATCAAATTGATCACACAAAAAAATAAATATGTTATGATGAAATTGAAATATCAACTTGGATACACAGATTCAAATAGCACAAAAATAAAATTATGGAGACATCTAGATAATTTCTTAATTCAACAAACAATAAACACCAAGTATATGCCACCAAATTAAATCTTCTTGTTCATTATATTACTTCAAAATATTTTTCAATACATAGCACAATGTTTTGTTTTGGCAACTGTTCAACCTATCCAACTACTGATGATTTCCTAACCTACTATCCCTTTCTAAGTTTAATTTCATTTGGCACATGGGTATGTGCAGGATCATGATGGGCCAAAAAGTGGCAATATGATGGGTATGTGGCTGACAACTTTTTTTTTACCCAAAATTGATGAAACAAAAAGGGTTTTTAAAGGAGATTCTCAAATTTCCACCAATATAAATTATACTTTACTTTGAATTTAATATATAATTATTATTCATTTTCTATTGAATTACGACTAAAGTCCTAATTTTTAGGCCGATTGAAAAATATCTATAGCTTTCAAAGGGTATCATATTTTTTGAATCTAAAACATGCGTCACATTCTATGCTTTGCATACTATAAGATTAAAAAATAAAAAATTGAATTTCATGAAGTTTTGACCAAGTTAAGGTGGTCAAACATACGAGTCTTTATATTTTTTTAAATTTGTCATAAAAAAATTATTATTAATTATTTACTTGGAAAAAAATTACAAAAAAATATGCATCACATTGGGACATGAGTCCTCTACTTATATCTGAAATCTTATAAAAAAATATTATCATTTTAATGTGGTTAGGGTGGTCAGACAGACACCTACTTCTTATTTTTTCTTTGAAATTTAAGTACTACTGTATTGAAATTTCAAATTTTCACCAAATAGATTTTATTTTTTTGTAAATAAACCTAGTAATTTAGAAGCTACATTCAATTTTCTACAAATTCTATTCTTACATATTTTTGAAATAATATAGATAACTTATTCAAATTTTTATGTCAAGTTGCCTAACTCTGATTTTTCTGAAATTTTTGCCACTTAAGGGCCTGTTTTTTCCATGATGATCCTGCACATACCCACATATACATTATTTTTGGGTTATGACCCCTCATATCTATTTGATGCATCTCTTCAGTATTCTTCTTCTTCAACAAAAATATTTAATTAATTGCCTTCGGCAAATTAAATATTTTAATCTTCATAATCTCTATTTTAATTCAATAATAATCTCCTTTTTTTGGAAATTTTCACTTCAGTTTTCTACATGTATATATTTTCAATATGCTCTTCAGGTAAAATCATTATCCCTTTTATAACCCTCTCATGAAAATTGATTCATTTTCCCTTTCACGCTAAATTATCCTTTAGGTAAAATAATTACCTAATTGGTTAACTCTTCCAAAAAATATTTTACCTCCCAATGCAAACACTCTCACACCCTTGATAAAAAAATTAAAATTGTTCTAGCACAGATACTTCACGATATTTTACCCATATTGTATCGATAGTATTCATTTTAATTATTTGTATCCACCTTCAAACTCTCAGCTTGACATGTACCATCGAAAAGAATTTTTTTCTCTCCCGATAGTATGTATCTCCTCGATGCAATTGTTATTTTGTTCTATTGGTGAGAGTGTATATGTTTCTTCTCGATGAGGCTTCCATCAGCATGATACACACACTTAGTATGATTTAAAAAAATTCTCTGATCACCTTGCTCTCGCCGATGAAATCAGATGATGTTGGGCTATCGATGTAATCTGCATAGTTGGGGAGACTTTAGAAATCCACTCTAAGAATACATGTCTCCCTAATATCAGGGCATCAGTAGGAATTCACATTTTACTCTCACCAATTTTGAGGAGTCTCCTTGATGCTCCATTTGTTCAATGCAGAAATTAACAGAGCTTTAGGGTTTTTCTATTCTTTTTGTGAGTTCATTGTTCTCATTAAACTAAGAATTCCATGAATAATCTTCCATGCTCTATCCTTTTCATTGAACGATAACCACCAAGGTCTTAAAAAATTTATTAAAATATGGAGGAACACAAAATCAAGTACGTCTCTTAGAGACAGACTAACCCGCAAGCCTTGTGTATGATTCCATCACTTTGTCCATTTAGCTGAATCGACAAGACTCTCCCTGAAACTTCCTTCATCAGTGTGATAGATATGATCAATGAGATTTGAGATAGTGGCTCTGATTATATAAGTTTCTCTGACATAGTTGTTCACCTAATTTATCGACAAGAGGAAATATGTTTCTTACTGATGGGATGTCTATTGGTATGACTTGTGAGCTTGAATTGATCTGAATTTTTTTTTCCAACCACCTTGTTCTTGCCGATACGTTCTCTCATTGGTGAAGTAAGTGCTATCAGTGGGGATTTTCTCAAAACCATTTTCATTGATATGACTTTCATCATCAGAGAGACCTAAGGGATTCTAGCCGATCATACATGTCTCTCTGATATGTTTTTTCCACTGCTTCACCCCAGACAGATCAACAAGACTCTTCTCAAAAATTCCTTCATCGGTGTGACCCATACGTTCGGTGAGATCCAAGGGATTCCAGCCGATGAGATATGTATCCCCGATATAACATTCCTTCATCTTTATCGGTAAGAGTGTGTGTAGTTCTCATCGATGGAGTCTCCATCAGTGTAACTTTCAATCTTGGTATGACTTGAAAATTATGCCCTGACTGCTTTACTAATGTCGATGGACCTACATTAATGGAACGATAGGCTCTATCTTCCCAACTATGTAGTCCTATTATCTTCTAGGGTCTTTTCGTTGTTGTGACATGGCTCATGTCTCGTCGATACTATAGAAAATGTTCAAATGAAGTACTCCATGGTATTGTTACAAACATGAGAAGAAACTCTATTATATTTTGGCTCGATAGGGAATGACAATGGAGCTGAATGATGAAATGACAAATGACAATGGAGAGAAAAGGAGGATTTTAGGGAAAATTCAAAAGCAAATATGGATCTAGTCACACAAATATCATCAATTTGTATTGGTCACAAAATTAATGTGGGGCAAGTTTTGTGATATGTGGAAGGTGAGTGGATGGAGTCTATTAAAAAATATGATATTTTTTCAGTTCTAATAGTGGCTCCGATTGGGGATGTATACCCCCTATGGGTATAGCAAGAATCCAGGTCTTTGGAGTAGCAAACCAAGTGTTTTATCCATTGAACAAGAGATTCAAATTCTTTCATGTTATGAACTGATATGGTTTTGAAAAAACCACACCATAGTTGATGGAACAAGGCCACCAAAAAAGAAAGGCCCCTACTTTCCTCTTTCATACACCTTGTTTTGATATGAGTTCATTGGATTCCTCTTCAAATCATTCACACAATCTGCCCTATCACTACCATTGAAAAAATTCAAAATAACACTGTGTACAACTTGACCCATGTTATTTTTACCATTCTTCAGTTCATGATTTCACATAGTTAGAAATGTTCCATCAATATGTGATAAATTCTTTTCATCTCCCTCATACAAAGAGTATTCACTTTTAATGCAATTTTTTTTATTATTTTGCTCACTGTAATGTGTTGTAAAATGCTCTCCTAGCTAACTTGAAAACTAAGAATACTCATTGTTTACCATAAATCTGGGATCACATGGTCTGATTTTATCATAATTTTGCACAATAAATGTAAAATCATTATGAGGTCGTTGATTCAAACTGAAAAAAATAATTATGCTCCTTCATGTTGCACATTTTATCATCTAAATGCTTCTCATATGTTTCTGGAGAGTCTACCATATCAACATATTCTAGGATGAATCCATCTTATCTATTTTCAGCATCTTCCATATCATCAATTGGTTTTGACATCAAATTTTGATCAATACATCCATCATCATGTATATTTGAACCAACTGATGCTGGAAATGTAGTATCCATGATATGTGAATAAATGTTATTTTTAGAGGTCATTAATTCTGATTTATATATCTCCTTTTGAATAGGGACATACACAAGATTTTGATCAACTTCTAGAGTTCCATCATTATTGTCACATTAAATACTTTCCTTTTCAAAGAAAGTGCATGTTGAAGATGAAAATTTTAAATCATTCTTATGCATGTATTTCTAGTATTCAACTGTCAAAAGATTTAAAATTTGTTCACTACTGAGTGAACATGCTTCTTCGTCCATTTCATCATCACAATGAAAAAATAGATGCCTTACTAGCACAATCATTTGTTCCATAATGTGATATATCATCTTGGTTATCTAGAGATACCTCTTCCTCTGAACCTCCATAAGAGTTGCAAGTATCCCTTTGTTGTAAACCAAAATCTATAAGCTCTTCCTCACAATTTGAATATTCAATGTATCTGTCATAACATGCACTATCACAATTAGTTATGCAAGAAAGACCATCTATATATTCATCCTCATCACATAGGCTATCATAACAATTATTTTGACTTGCATATTCATCCTTTATGAAACGATCATAAGAATTTCCCTCTTCATTGCTATACAACACATTGCTCCTTTTTTCTCCAACTTGTAATTCATCATTGCAAATGTTATGATAGTGCATACATGGGTGCACATCCATACCATCTAAATTATTGCTGATATATCCCTCAAGTAGTGTGCCTTCAACAATATCCTCAACACTACAGTCATCTTCCAAGGTGGATAATTGATCTTCAACAAATTCATCTTCACTCAAATCTGAAATATCACCATTGAAATTTTTACTTGTACACGTTTCCTCTATTGGTTGAATCATTTGATCAACCTCCCCACATTCATCAATGATATCACTATTGTCTTCATATTGGATCAAGAATAGTCCTTTGAAATCTTCCCATGAAGATATACTTTGCATAGGTACTTTCCTATGAACCACTTCCATACATTATCCCCAAAAGATTTTGAAAAACATTTCATAATGACATCTTTAGAATAAATTTGAAAGTCCACAATGGAATCCTGAAATAGTTGTACATTCTTATGAGCTGACTCGTATCCTTCTCCATGAAATTTAGGTATATGCTTTGATAGTTCTATCAGCTCTCTAGGATAAGGATTTGGGTAGCCCTGAATATTTTTGAAATCAAGCAGTTTGTACATTTTAAGATTCAATACCCTTATTTGGAGAAGTATCGGCTGCAGTTGTACTCCTACTTCTTGTTGTAACCTTTGGTTGATATTGCCAAGAGGGATGAAATTTCTTTGCAAATTTTGACATGAAGTGTGATATTGATAATCCCCACCATACTGATTATATTCATGATCTTGATAGCTTACTAATCTCTGAAAAGGAGGGACATGATAAGCAATTATTTGTTTTCATTATTATGGTGAAGAAATTTTATGTTGTGCATGATATGCATTACCTCCATTGCCAAAATTCTTAGTTTCATTATGTGGCACTTGTGGTGTCCAAGGTCTACTTGCATTTACATATTCACTCTTATTATAGGATGACATATTTTGTGATGCATCTAGAACACATTTGACACCCAATTGTAGTAGTTGTTTGTCCAATTCCTTACACTCTCTTATTAAGTGTTGCCTTCTCACTTCTTCTGACATCTTGACAAGAAATTTGTAGTAGTTTTTTATCTTTTATTTTTGAATGGAAATAGTATTGCCATTCCAAAATGACTATGCATTATCTATCAATTTTTTAATAGAGTCGCCATCTACTTTTCATAAGTAGGAAAATGATTGTGTTCTTTCCCAATGGAGTCTTCAATTTATCATGATGTTTCAGAATGACTCTATGATGGAAGGCTTAGGTTCAAAATTGGCTTAATCCCTAGTAGAGTCACCAAATTTTTGGGTGTGTGAATCGGATGGGGAGTGCAAATGACACAATTTTGAAGCTTTATTAACTCTATAAATGGATAGGCTAGAACCAAATTTATTTATGAGTTTGTCCCTAGTAGATTCACAAAAATGTTGGGTGTGTGACTCAGATGGGGAGTGCAAATGACACAATTATGAACCTTGAAGACCTATTTTGAAACTTTATTTACTATAAATGGATAGGCTGGAAATTTGTTCTTGAGTTTGTCCCCAGCAGAGTTGGAAATCTGTTGGATCTAAAAATGCAGGCTACAAATCCTAAGAGGATGCTAGGCTCTATGATCAAACTTGCAATGTTCTTGAACCAATGAATGGAGATAACCTATTTGGTTGATAAATCCCTACACTTCAAGCTCTGCTAGACCTAGGTGGGTAGACCCTTATGATGGTGCAGATTAGAGGAATGTGTGATCTGATTGAATTTATGGATCTATCCATAGTGGCAAGTGGTGTGGGATAGATAAAATCCTTTTGACTACTCCTACTCCTAGTACTGAATTTGAAATGTAAATTTTTGAATAAAAATTATAAAATGAAATTGGTATGACCAGTGCCTATTCCTATTGGGTTAATGGACTGAAGAGGTGAATGATATATGACCTACTTATTGGCTATAGTTCTAATTTTTTGTCACTTATATTTTCTTATACCTTGTATAAACGTGCAAGGATGTGATTGACAGATTCTACTTATTGATTCAAATGACCTTTTATTGATTACTATGATTAATCAAAAGAATTTAATCCTTGCTTGAAGGATCCAGTTAATTGAACAACACAAGAACAATAAATGTGCATTGATAAATTGAAACTATCCTTGATATATCAATTTAAATAATAAGGAAGTGTCAACCTTGGATCGACCACCTGATAGTCTTATTAATTACCTAACTCTTCTTAATGATCCAAATGTTACCTCCAAGTTACTATAATCAACCAAAAGGGTTTTAATTATTTTCACAAAAACCAATCAAATTGATCACACAAAAGAACAAATGTGTTCTAATGAAACTGCAATATCAACTTGGATACACAGATTCAAATAGCACAAAATTAACAGTATGGAGATGGCCAAATAATTTCTTAATTCAACAAACAATAGACACCAAGTATATGCCACCAAATTGAATATTCTTGTCCATTATATTACTTCAAAATATTTTGCAATACATAGCACAATGTTCTTTTTCAGCAAATGGTCAACCTATCGAACTACCGATGATTTCCTAACCTACTATCCCTTTCTAATTTTAATCTCATTTGGCACATATATATTATTTTTGGGTTGTGACCCATCATATCTATTCACTGAATCTCTTTAGTATTCTTCTTCTTCAACAAAAATATTTAATAAATTTCCTTCAACAAATTATATATTTTAATTTTCATCAGCTTCGTTTTAATTCAATAATAATCTTCTTTTATTGGAAATTTTCACTTTAGTTTTCTACATGTATATATTTTCAATATGCTCTTCAGGTAAAATAATTATCCCTTTTATAACCCTCTAGTGAAAATTTATTCATTTTCCTTTTCACATGAAAATATCCTTTAGGTAAAATAATTACCTAATTGGTTAGCTCTTCCAAAAAATATTTTACCTCCCTATGCAAACACCTTCACACCTTTGATAAAAAAATATTTTTCTTTCTAGTGCAAATAATTCACAATCTTTTACCCATACTATATTGATAGTATTCATTTTAATTATTTTTATCCACCTTCAAACTTTCAGCCTGACATGTACCATCGAAAAGACTTTATTTCTCTCTCCTGATAGTATGTGTCTCCCCGATGCAGTTGTTCTTCTGTTCTATTAGTGAGAGTGTAGATTTTTCTTCCCGATGACGCTTCCATTAGTGTGATACACACACTCGCTATGATTTTAAAAAAATATCTGATCACCTTGTTCTCGTCGATGAAATCACATGTTGTTGGGCTATCAATGTAATCTACATAGCCGAGGAGACTTGAGAAATCCACTCCAACAATAAAGATCTCCTTGGTATCGAGGCATCAATAGGAATTCACATTTTACTCTTGTCGATATTGAGGAGTCTCCTCGATGCTCCATTTATTCAATGTGGACATTAACAGAGCTTTAGGTTTTTTCTGTTCTTTCTGTGAGTCACTATTCTCATTCAAATGAGAAGTTCCTAAATAAGCTTCCATGCTTTGTCCTTTTCATCAAACGATAACCCCTAGGGTCTTCACAAATGAATTAAAAGATGGAGGAACACAAAATCAACTACACCTCTTAGAGACTAAATAACCCATGAGCCTTGTGTATGCTTCCATCACATTGTCCATTCAGTTGAATCGGTAAGAAACTCCCTGAAACTTCCTCCATTGGTGTGACATATATGATCAATGAGAGATGAGAGAGTGGCTCTGATTGTATAATTTTCTCTTACATAGTTGTTCACCTCCTTTATTGGCAGGAGGCAATATGTTTCTTACCTATGGGATGTCTATTAGTATAACTTGTGAGCTCGGCCTGATCTAAAAATTTTGTTCCAACCACGTTGTTCTTGCTGATAAGTTCTTTCATCGATGAAGTAATTACTATGGGTGGAGCTTTCCCCGAAACTATTTTCATCGATTATGACTTTCATCATCAGAGAGACCTAAGGGATTCTAGTCGATCATACATGTCTCTTTGATATGCTTTTTCCATCGCTTCAGCCATTCGGATGGATCAAGAAAACTCTCCCTGAAACTTCCTTCATTGGTGTTACCCATACATTTGGTGAGATCCAAGGGATTCCAGTTGATGAGATATGTATCCTCGATATAATATTCCTTCATCTTTATCAGTAAGAGTATGTAGTTCTCATCGATGGAGTCTCGATCGCTGTAACTCTCGAGCTCGACATGACTTGAAAATTATGCTTTGACTGATTTGTTGATGTCGATGGACCTACATCTACGGAATGATAGGATTCATCTTCCCAACTGCGTAGTCCTATTATCTTCTCAAGTCTTTTGGTTGCTATGACCTAGCTTATGTCTCACTGATACTATATAAACTGTTCAGATGAAGGATTCCATGTTATTGTTACAAACATGAGAAGAAACTCTACTATATTTTGGCTCAATAGGGAACGCCAATGGAGCTGAATGTTGAAATGATAAATGATGATGGAGAGAAAAGGAGTATTTAAGGGAAAATACAAAAACAAATTTTATGGATCTAGTCACAAAAATATCATCAATTTGTATTGGTAACAAAATTAATGTGGGGCAAGTTTTGTGATATGTGGAAGGTGAGTGGATGGAGACTACTAAAAAATATGATATTTTTTTAGTTGTAACAAGAGGGAAAGGGAGAGAGAGGATTAGGATGGGTAAGGTAAAGGGGAAGAGTCGGGAGAGAGAGAGAGAGAGAGAGAGAGAGAGAGAGAGAGAGAGATAGGAGGGGGAAGGAAGAGGGAAAGATAGGAAGAAGGGGAAGGAGAGGGATAGAGGGAGAGATAGAGAGAGAGAGTGAAAGGGAGAGGGAAAGGGAGAGGGAGAGGATTAGGAGGGGGAAGGGAGAGAGAGGGAAAGGGAGAGAGAGAGAATTAGGAGGAGAGAGGGAGAGGGGAAACAAGGAAGCAGGGGAGAGAGAGAGAGACAAAAAGGGAGAGAGAAAGAGAATTAGGGGGGAGGGAGAGGGGAAGCAGGGAAGTAGGGGAGAGAAAGCAAGAGAAAATTAGGATGGGGGAGGGAGAGGGGAAGAAGGGGAGAGAGAGAGAGACTTAGGATGGGGAAGGGAGAGGGGAAGAAGGGGAGAGAGGGAAAGGGAGAGAGAAAGAGAGAATTAGGAGGGGGGAGGGAGAGGGGAAGAGGGGAAGAGGGAGAGATAGAGAGAGAGAGATAGATAGAGAGAGAGAGAGAGGGGGGAGAGATAGAGAGGGAGGGAGGGAGAGAGAGAGAGGGGGGGGGAAAGAGATAATGTTTAAATATTTTATAATATATTAGTAATATTAATTAGTTATATAATATTTTATATATTAACTTTATATAGATAAATATTTATACATTAACTAAAATATAGAAATAATATTCAAATATTATAATATATTATATGTTATACATAATTCTGTAAGAGATTATATTATAAATTTAATATTATATATTAAATTATAAACTATATTGTACATTCTAAACTAGATATATTAAAATAAACTATAAACTATTTCTTGCATGTTTTAAATCATATATTAAAAACTATATTACATTTTTTTAAATTATATATAAAATAAATCGGATATCTGATTTGAATCAGATATCCAATATGTCTGACACAAACCCTACTACCTAGGGATTAGCCTCGATCTTTCTTCAAAATTTGGCTAGGACATGCTAATCTTGACAAGTTAACACAAAAAACGTGTTTAATAGTTCACCTTGCTTTTCTAGACTTCGCCCATGTGGCTGACGACTTCTTAAAAAAAATCTATAAATTTAAAATGATATCACATTTTTTGAATCTAAAACATGTGTCACATTCTATGCTTTGCATACTAGGATTTAAAAAATGAATTTTGTGAAGTTTTGGCCAAGTTAAGGTGGGTAGACATACGAGTTTTTATATTTTTTAAAAGTTGTTATAAAAAATTCATAATTAATTATTGACTTGGAAGAAATTATAAAATAATATGCATCAAATCGATACATGATTCCTCTACCTATATCTAAAATATTATCATTTTATTGTGGTTAGGGTGGTTAGACAAACACCTACTTCTTAGTTTTTTCCTCAAATTTAAGTACTACTGCATTGAAATTTCAAATTTTCACCAAATAGATTTTTTTAAAAATAAACCTAGTAGTTTAGAAACTACATTCAATTTTCTACAAATTTTATTCTTACATATTTTTGAAATACTATAGATAACTTATTCAAATTTTTACGTCAAGTTGCCTAACTTTTATTTTTCTGAATTTTCATCACCACGTAAGGGCCTATTTTTTCCATGATGATCTTGCACATACCCACCTCATTGATTCCAGACATATTTCTATTAGAGGTGTTAATGGTCAAGTAAATAAGTTTGTTGCCCCCCCAACCAAAATTTTAAAATATTTACCAACCCTATGTCAAAGCATAATATTTCATTTGTAAAAGCTAGCGAAACTACAAAGACTGATGTGATGAATGCTGAAACAAATGATGAAAATATAGATATAATTCAACAGATCTCTATGGATACTGATCAACAATAAAAAAATCCTATCAATGGTTTGGTTACATTGGTCGAGACTCAACATCATAAGGGCCAAACTAAAAAGCCTCTTGACATTGCTTTCTCCTCTAAAGATATACTTAAACATGCACCTGATGGTCCTCTTTACATATTTGGTTGAATCTATGATAAGCCCACTAATGGGATATTAATAGATCCCATCTGTGGAGAGAATATAATCACTGAATAATTATTATGTTTTCATGAGATCTATCAAGAAACATATGATAAATTGAAAGCATTGATAAAAAAACATAATGGCTTTTCTTGCCCTGTGATGGGATCAATCACCTTACCTTTAAAAATAGGAGAAAAAACATTAGATATCTTATTCTGCATCATCTCGATATCATACCAATTATATGTGAAGCTTGTTTACCCATTGATATGCTCCATGGAAGCCATCCCATTGGTTGTGCATAAATTTTTTAAGTTCCCCTTTGAAAATGAAATTTTCACAATACATCATAGTGGCTTTAACCCTTTGTCTTCTTGTGTAAAATTTTCATTAGATTTATTTTGGCCTGAGCCTATGGAACCTATTAAACCTCAAGAAGACTTATTTTTCAAATCTTATCAAACGCTTAAGGTGAAATACATAGCAAAAATTTCCCTTCAAAACATGCCGCAACCCATGACCGAGCCTACCATTCTTGATGTAACCATGCTTGAACCTAAATACATACCAAAAAAGAAAGATCAATCCAAGATAGAACCTTCACCTACTTCCTAAAAAAGACCAAGAAATAATGAAAACAATCTTGCCACACCTCTTAGGATAAAACAAGTTTACAAAGCTAAAGATAAAATGGTTGAATAACCTCCTATGGTTCCTTATGTTCCTCCCCTTAGGGATGAAAATAAACATATGGTTGATAAACCCAGTCCTAGACAAACGCAACTTGAAGAAATAGAGGTGCTAGAGAGCATAAAAGTAGATGCCGTGCCCTTTCTCAAAAGTTAAATGAATAAAAAAAATAAAAAATCAAGACCCAAACTTGACTGAAGCAATGTATGAGTCTCCCCCTTTGCCAAAACAAATACAAGTGATAAACCCTTCTTTGGGCATTATCATTCGACCCCCTATTGTGATTAACTTGGATGACAATGATGAAGTTTCAAATATTGATGAAGAAGTGCATAATGAATTGAATACATTATTTTCTTCTTCCATGAGCTTACATGACAATTCTCCTAGGAAGAGTGTTGAACTTGGTGATGACCCTAGTTCGGAAATTGCTATTGTCCCTTTGGCTAGTTTCCCACCTTTTGTATGTAATGAACATTATTTGGATGTGGAATAATTTCTCATAGGTTGACTTGCATGTGCCTTACTTTTCTTTTGCATTATTTATTTTCCTTTTTGTGTGATTTCATGTGCATAATGTGATCCCCTGTGATGTTTTCTTTGACCTGTTCTCTCTCTCTCTCTGTGTGTGTGTGTGTGTGTGTGTGTGTGTGTGTGTGAAATTTCTCTATTTGTACCTAGATTCTTCTCTATTCCATAAATATTTTACTGTAATCTCGTAGAGTTGCACCTAGGGGAAATTCCATATTTTTACACTTTTTCCTAGCATTTATGACACCTTAGAGCATTAGAGACAAAAATCCTATAGGTCAAAATTTCACAATTTTGACTCCATATGGACTAGTGGTAGAGCAACAGAAGCCTAACCACACGTTTCCTAAAACATATAGGCCCCTTGGATGCTTGTGTGGTGCATGAATGTTTGCACAATGCACTAACATCCCGATGGTTTTTCGAGTTTGAAATGTGGAATCTCAAATTTTGACTCTCTCAACACGTGTCCTAGCAATAAAAATTCAGATGTAATGGATCTTTTCCACACTTGCATGCAACAAAAAGTCCCTTTGACTCTTATTTTGAGGGGTTCAAGCTATTCAATCAAGCCTTCACTACACTTCCATTCTGAAGTTATCTTCATTATTCATAGCAACACTTACAAAAGTGAAGCCATGTTGGACTAAGGTCCTCCTAGTAGTTGCAACTCTCAAGCAAGTGATCAACGGTGTGTCTGTGCACTCTGGAGAGGGTTTGGGCCCATGGGTAATGTTCTCTCACTCTTCTTTGATCATTTCTATCTACTTGTTTATTTACTACTTAGTGGTGTGGGTTCTACTCTTGAAGCAGGCTTTTATTTTACAACACATATTGTCCTTTATCTTTACACTCCTTTCCAACTTGGTTGTTTATGGAGGTGAGAACGCCAAAATAGCGGTCTCATTGAGGAAGACCCCTATATAGCCCCAACAATTTTCCCCTCTTTCTTGTGTGCAAGTGGATGTAATTTTGGATCTAGCTAGTGAAATGGCACCTTGGTGAGATTATATTTGTTATTTTAGCCCTCATATATTTACTTTACCATTTTTGCTTGTACTCGTCATATTTCATAGTTCTATTTTTTTCATTTAGGAGTAATTACCTAGGTCATTAGCTCATTTTCTCATGGTTCATATTACCTTCTCTATCCTCTATTCATACAAATGACAGTGCACCTACAAGACGTCGACACATTGCGCTATCATCCTAGAACCATGCTTACGTCCTCAGACAAAGAGTTGACTAAGGTGCAATACTGAATCCAAAAACCAGCTCGCCTAGCCCAAACTTAGATTTTGGGTCTGAAGAGTGATAGAAGAAATTTATAGTCCTTATCATTCTCGTCACTGGTTTCATAATATCACTTTCAAGTGAGGTAAGTCAGGGAAACCTCCTGCTCTCAGCTCTTCGTGACCTGGGGCGTTGACGTGGTTGGTCCCCCTTTCTTACATTTTTGGTGAACCCGATGTGAAGCATGTCAGATCTATTTCTACAATGTTTCCATGTTTATGATAACACCTTTTTTAAGGAATATTTTGATATGTTGGATGATGCTCTAGATAGCTTCTTAGAAGTAGTATCCACTACCTATAAATCTCTTGAGAAAACTTCCTCTCTGCAAGATGGAAAGTCAGTGAATGTGGTCATAGTTTTTGTGGCTTCTCTAAGCCTTAAGAAGCTTTTCATTTACATGACCCCGACTGACCCTCCTTCTAGGGAGGATTGTTCTATATATGATATTTTGTGTCGTAGTGATTCATCAGACTTATACTCAAGGTTTGTAAAGGCTACAGACTCCACTTCTTATAATGTTGTTGGGCACACATATAGCATAAGAAGAAACAAAAAAAACTTGGATCAACAACCTTTTGTTCCCACATCTCAACCAACTTAAGTTCCCACTTCTTTACCACCTTCTCAACCAATCCTTCCTTCAACACCTAGACTTGCAATCAAAGAACTAGTTGATTATGATCTTTTTGAGAAACTTCATATTGCTCAGGCTAAGATCTCACTTTAGGACCTACTTCAAACCGCTTAGGTTTATCAGGAAATGCTTCAGGAAGCCTTGCAAAATGTTATCTTGCTTGCCTCCACTAGACCTATGGATGTTGATGTGTTGCTGGCTCATATTCGAGCAAACTCGTCGAATATCACGTTCCACCTGCAAGAACTCCCACCTCCAGATGTGTAGAAGCAAGTGGATCCCTTGATGATTATAATTAATGTTAATAATATTGGTAAATTAGGTGTACTCTTGTTGACATCAATTCAGCTCTCAACCTCTATGGTATTGACCTATCACCTAAGATTAAATTTGGTTCATCTTCTCTAGCAGCTTCTTCTATGTACATCCATGGGTATGATAAGATTGGTCGTCAAGCTCTAGGCACGATAATATTGCCTTTGCAACTAGGTCCTATTATCTTACCTATATTGGTTTATGTGACGCTTGGTCCCTTTCCTTATAACCTTCTCTTAGGGAGACCCTAGATCCATGTTATGTGTGTTGCAACATCTACTTTACACCGATCCTTAAAATTTATCACAAATAATTAGGTGGTCATGGATAAAGTTGACCCAAAATTTGTTCACCTCTATGAGGTGGCAGCTATTGGTTGTGCTTTAGTCGTATCAACTCTCAAGAATTGTATTCAATAATTAATCACTAATGCTATGGTGTGTTCCTCATACATACCCTTTGTGGAGGTTGTCCCTAGAGAAAGTGTTGTTAAAGATGAACCACCTAAAGCAAAAGATCCTAAGTCTTCACCATCCTCTCCTTCTTCCAAACCTAATGCCTTTCTTGGTGATGATTAGGGTTCCTTGGAATTCTTCAAATTATTTACCATAGAATACAATGCAATCCCCTCTTGTATAGAATTCCCGGGTACCTCTGATATAAAGATGGATGATTCTCTCATTAAGGAAGAGGGGTGTGATTCTATTCAAGAAAAAAATCCCTCCTCTACTAAGGAGAGTAATCTCACTTCTACAAAGGAGGTTAATGTTTGCAAACCTAGTAAAGAAGGTGGGATTGCTCTCATGGAAATGTTCAACAATCATTGGTGGAATGAAAAAATCTATGTAGAGCTTCCACCTCCCATAGTGTTGCAAACTCGTTATGGCTTCGGATATGAACTCTCGTCTTGGTATGGCTATGAGAAGAAAGGCCTAGGGCATATCAAGCAAGGAATCCAAGTCCCTATCTAGTTTAAGCCGTGAAAGCACTATTTGGGTTTGGGATGCTCTATTGAATAGTCGAAACATAAACCTTGGTGGAGTGTTAACATGATTTCAGCCAAACCATTGAGTTTGGTCTAACCCGGATTGATAGAGGATAGGGATCGGACCAATAAAATCCCTTTGGATGTCTTCTCTTTGGATGAAGCACTCAAGGAATTTCTAGGTTCCTATTCCACATTTCCTCCCTTTCATCACAAGAGACGGTACTCATATCCCCTACATAAACAAGCGTACTTCATGGAATGTATCTTGAGTATTGACGAGGAGAGCCATCTATCCAATGTTGGTAATGATTTTTTAATATCATATCTTGAAGATCTTAGTTCTCTCCTTAAAGGAGACATTTCTGAAATATCTATGGACCCTGAGTTTTCTAAAAAATTAATTAAGATTGGGAAGTGTCTCTCTTCACAAGAAGCGATTGAAAATTTCGGTCTCTTGCACTCTCACCTTGATATCTTTTCTTGGACATAAGAGGATATTCCTAGTATTGATGAGTCTATAGTGGTTCATAATATCATCCTATGTCCCGATGCCAAGCTAGTTAAAAAAAAATTCTAAAAGATCAATCTTAGGGTGGTGTTGATGGTTAAGACTAAGATAGAGAAGCTATTGAAAGTAGGCTTTATCTGTGTGATCAATTATTCCCCTTAGATATAAAATATTGTTGCTATTAGTAATCCTGATGGTTGTATTCGTATATGCAATGACTTTCATGATCTTAATAAGGCTTCTCTTAAAGATAGTTTTTCATTACCTAATATAGATATGATTGTGGAATTGACTACAGGTCATGCATTGTTATCTTTTATGGATGGCTTCTTGAGTTAAAATCAGAACTATATTAATCCAGAAGATCAGTACAAGACAACCTTCACTAAGTTACTTGGGACACTTTTTGTTATGTGGTCATGCCCTTAGGGTTAAAGAATGCAGGAGTGACTTACCAATGGGTGATGACCCTAATATTTCATGACTTTATTCATAAAATCTTAGAATATTATGTTGATGGCATCTTGGTGAAATTGATAGCTCATCAACATCACATGAAGAACCTTCATCTTATCTTTGAAAGGCTTTGACTCTATAAGATGAGACTCAATCCCCATAGTTGTGTCTTTGATGTGGATGTTGACAAGCTTCTGGGATTTATAGTTTCTCATTGTGGAATTGAAGTCGACATGAATAAAATTGATGTCATCGTCAACATACCTCCACCTAGGAACATTACTAAGTTGCAAAGTTTACAAGAGAAAATTCAAGAGATCTATATATTTATATTTGAATTGGATGATTGTACTCTTCCTTTCACTCAACTACTAAATAAGGATGTTCGCTTCATATGGGATGAAGAGTTCCAAAAATATTTTGAATCAATCAAAGTCTATTTGGCCAATCCTCTTATATTGATCTTGGATATGCAAGATAGACCCTTTTTCTTTACCTCGTAGCCTCACCATATTCCCTAGTAGCTTTAGCTGCTTAGTATGATGAGCTCGAGAAATAAAGAGTAGTCTATTACATTAGTTGTGACCTAGCTGATTATGAAACCCATTATTCCTCCATGGAGAAACAATGTCTCGCTCTTGTCTTCAGTACATAGAAGTTAAGACATTATCTTCTCCATGTTGAAACACATGTCATTGTAAAGACTAACCTTTTAGAGCACCTATTCTCTAGTGCCAACCATGTTGGGAGGTTAGCGAAGTGCATTATGTTGCTATTTGAGTTCGATATAAAGTTCATATCTCAAAACTCAATAAAGGGTCAAGTGGTTGTTGATCAATTGGAAAACACTCCCTCATCATATTCCTTCCTAGGGTTGGATCTATTCCCTGATGAGAATAATTTTGCGATTAATTATGACATTGAATGGAAAATGTATTTCTTGATGGATCGAGGTTTCAGACTGGTTATAGAGCGGGTGTGGTCTTGATGTCCCTTGAAGGTAAATTGGTCCCCCTATCCTTTCAATTGTATTTTCCTTGCACCAAAAACATCATTGAGTACAAAGATCTCCTTGTTGGCTTACGTGTTGTGATTTCACTTAAGATAAAACATGTTCACATAGTGGGTGATTATGATTTTAGTGTGAATCAGGTTACGGGTTCAACCTATCAAGCCAAAGAAGATAAGTTGTCTCAATATTAGGACCTTTTTTTTTCCTTGCTTAATCGGTTCTCTTCCTTCACAATAGATAGTATCCCTAGAAGTGAGAATAGACATGACAATGCCATGGAAAGCATTGATTCCTTGTTACCTTCAGAGGAGGGTACGAAAGAATACCACTTTGTGGTTCACATCCTCCAAACCCCAATGGTTCCAAATCAACTTGAATCTGAAGCCTTTATGTGTTCTCATGTAGACTCGGGAGAATGGTTATCTAGTATTTATAGCTAGACCTAAAGACTGGAAACTTTCTTGATGATACAATGAAGAATGATCGCACTTGTATATGAAATATTTCATCACATTATGTTATTTTTTTTAATGTTCTCTATTCAAAGTCTTATAATGGCTTACTTCTGAAATGCCTCACTAAAGTGGAAATACCCCTCATCCTTAAAGAAGCCCATTCAGGCTCTAGGGGTGGACACTTCAGAGGTAAATCACTGGTAAATAAATTGATACACATGGGGTATAATTGGAAAATGATGGAACAAGATTCTTTTGATTTCATTAAAAAGTGTCTTCAATGTCAACAACACAGTCATCTTACTCATGCACGTATGCAAGAGTTGCAAAACTAGACCTTTCCTTAGCCATTCAAAAAAATTGGGTTGGATATTATTGGAAAAATATCACCTCATTCTTCCAAGGGACATACTTTTATCATTACTGCTACAAATTACTTCACAAAATGGGTCGAATCTATTCCAATCCAATCCATGAACCCTAAAGCTATTTGTAGTTTTCTTTTGAACAACATTATTTCTCATTTTGGATTGCCTGCTACACTTGTCTCTGACAATGGTATGCCATTTAAGAACAAGGAAGTAAAGAAATTTAGATAAATTTCACATTCAACATAGATTTTCTATGCCATACTATCCACAAATTAAATGGTCAAGCATAAGCATCTAACAAGACCCTTGAGCTCATTCTTCATAAAATGATTAATAAACATGGTGAGGATTGGCTTATTTAGTTAACATATGCTTTGCGGGCTTATGCATGAGTGTTCATAACAAGAACAATGCCTTAAACCTCGTGTATGGTGTCGATGCTATCATGCGTTTGGAGCTGAAAATTTCATCTCTACGGGTATCCCTTAAAGGGTTAATTAACGATGAAATTTATCGAGCTAATCATTTATATCAGCTAGAGATGCTCAATGAGCACCGATTACAGGCCCTCAACCATCTTAAGGCTTATCAATGATCATTATCAAGACAATATAATCAACATGTGCTCCCCAAGACCTTTAAGCTAGGGGACCTAGTTCTATGCAAGAATCGGAGGAATGTAAATGTGTCACCTGATCAAAGAGGGAAATTGAGTCCTAACTAGTTAGGCCCTTACATTATTGTCTCTTTGTATGGTTCGGGTGCCTATAGATTATCATCTATGGTTGGAATTCCTCTAAAATATCCCTTTAATGTGATGCATCGTTGTTGATACTATGCATAGTTTCCAACGTGTCATATGAGTGGTGTTCTCTCTTCAAAAGGGTAGTAACACTGCAAATGCTGACATCATTCATTAACACATTATAAAAATTTCTTGTGTTGTGATGTGACCATGTTTGTGTGATATACATACATGTGTCTCACTATTCTACGTATCCATGCATCACATTACATCTTTTATGGAAAATTAGATCTTCATTATATTTAATTAGCATGCAACCATGTATGTTCATTAAACCATATTAGCATCTAATGTATACATACATCCATATAAGTATATAACATCTATAATATCAAAATACATCAAAGTAAAGAAACATAAAAATCAAAATACACAATGTCATGATGTCAAAACTAATTTGTATGTGTATGTACATGTGTGTATCAAATGTCATGTACATGTATTGGGCCACTACTACAAAAATGAGTGGCTACTGAATATATGTCTATACAAATGATCTACAAAAATTATTTATATGTATCACTGCAAAAGTGATATACAAAATGTGGCTCCAAGAGCCCTTTGGCTTTGGCTACTATTTTTATGGTCTAGGGAGAGGTTGCACGATGGTCATGGACCTGGAGCGATGGGAGAAAGATGCAGACAAAGCTACTCACATCCTCCTAATCTCTCCTTGCAAGGAGCATATACTCATCCATGCTTGCACCAGTTGTTGCAGCTACTGAGCATCTGCCAAGATCATGGTTGTTGGCTACCTATCAAGGTCATTGCAACCACTCTAAAGGGAATCATGTGCCTACTCGATGACATCAACCCTCATCGCTATATTTTTTGACTCTACAAGTTCCATCTATAGCTCCCTCGATAGCTAGTTGTGCTGCCCTCAGAGGGTGGTCATATTTGTAGTCAGCTATACAATCTTTACTCCTCACTCCTTATATTTGGTCCTCAGATGCACTATCAGCTCAAAAATATGGATATTTTTCCCCGTAAACGTTGGTTGGTAAGCCTTGAAAACTATCCCCTGAATATGCACATCAGGGGCCACCTCTGATATGCGCTAAGCCATCAACCCGGTCCATCTCCATGCATCCTCTACAACCACAAAGGAAAGAATAAAATCAATACCACATAGCATATGCATATAATCATAAAAGGAAAAATTAAAAATACAAAAGTATAAACAATATGCTTTGTATACCTAGATCCCCTAGCTTCCATGTGGGGCTAGGGTGAGGAGAAACACTAGGACCCATGCTACCAAAATTGGTGGCCACTCCTTGTGCTGCCAAGTCCACTGATGTTACAACAGTAGGTAATGGTGGCATCAACAAGACAAGGGTAGCTGGTGGGGAGTCTGACCTCCTCCATCGCCTCCTCATCTTATAGTCTCTCCTCCTCCTTGCCAAACTGTTTTTGTCCCCTTTGTCTATCCTATGGAGGTTGAAGTGGCATGTCCCCCTATGGGCATGGATCCCCTCTTGGGGCATCCTCACTGAACATTGGGTGTGGATGGTTCCTGTCCCACCAGCCTTTGAACTCCACAACAACCCTTACATTATCTATCACCACCATGGGAGGCAGATCATGATTAGACTCATCATCATCTGAGGGAAAAAAATGGTGATAGTGGGGTGGGGGAAACCCTCAGGTCTGGTTGCACTCTTGTAAGCCCTAGTATATGTGGGCACGTCTGGAGGGATCGTCTGTACATGTCCATGTTGTCACATTAATAGACTCTAATAGTATGGTACAATGATATAATAATGGTGACCCACAAGAAAATGGTCTTGTTGCAGGTTCCTTAGGTGCCTTCCATCATCCACCAACCTGAAGTAATAGTGGGGTCGCCACCTCACCACCTTGGGTGCAAGTGTGTCAAACTATAGCCACCAAAACTGTAAGTCTTTGTTCCTCCACTACCCTATCATATCATACAAGTGGGCCATGGGGATGTGATATGACTGTCACTAGGGAAAACTGACTGGCCTCGTGCACATGATGTGGGTGAAAGACCACACCTGCAAAAGTGTGCATGTTGTAAGACTATGATACTCATCATGGACATACTGACCTAGCTCCTAGTATAGGTTGCGCTAGCATACTATGCCCCTAGGAAAAAATTATCCTAAGCTCTACCATCTCCCTAATGGTATGGACGAGGCCCCCATGTAGGCGAGAACCTCACCCGTCTATCATGAACCGAAACAAAATGGCCACAACCACAACCCAGCACAATAGTGGTGTTGTGGTATGTGCCTAGCCATACCAATGCATGTAGATGTGACCCGTTCCATTGCCGCCATCCATCCATCCTGAGCAGTAAAGGATCCCCTCCATCTGCTCCTATGCTGAGTGGGTATCGTTGATGCCTATGTGTTTCCTGTGGATGAGAAGTCTGTGGATCTAATATACATCCTACAGTGTGATAATCAACTCTCTAGTTGGCAACTAGAAAGATGATATGATGGCATCCCACTGCTCCATCAATTTTGTAAGAATCCTCTCATGATATCACACCTCTGGCATGGTGAATACGTGCCAGAGACCGACTTGCTCTATATGTGTGACCTCCTCAACACTAAGGTGGTACCTTTGCTCATGAAGTAGTCGATAAGATTACCTACTTGGATGTTTGCAAATATTAGGATAGTCCTACAAAGAATAGAAAACATTCTAATTCAAAACATAGATTCTCAATTTGGAAACCATTTTTTTGTTACTAATATTTTTACACATTGCACAAATGTTTGCACACCGCACATGTGTCCTTGTCCACCATTGACGCCCCAAGGATGCCATCACATCCTTGAGACGACAGTGCAAAATAAGGATTGTTGCATGAAACTTAGACAAAATTGCATATTTTGGATGAAAGCACCCAAAATGGATGTATACACAACTCAATAAGGGAAAATTTGCGAAAAACATGCTTAAATTCATGAAAAATGAGGTTTAGGGGCCTACTTGGTCAACCTTGTGACCCTCAGAAATGTTATCCCTCAGCTACTTCAATCTAGGCACCTCATACTCCCTCCTACTCAACATTTTGTTGACTTTTCTCTCATAAAATTCAATAATTTTCTCGCGGTGAATAGTGAAAGTGACCCTTCTAGGGAACCACCTAGGTATATATAGGCCCCCCGAGGCTCATTTTTCTAGGAATTTGTGGCTCCCCAGTTTCTCCTCAATTTACCCCACCTAGCTGGGGGAAAACATAGGAGAGGGAATATAGTCACCTCTTAGTCATATTTTTCATTCGAATCAATGATTTTTTCTTGATCATTCTTCTCGTCGTTGTAGCTTCTTCCAATTTTTGCAGTTGGCCTAAAATTTAAGTTTTACAAGTTAACATTTTCTATGATATTCACAACCACCTTGACGTCGCTTGTTGAGCTCAGGATCTGGGAGCACCTTCAATACCAACTAGCTCGACCTCGGTGGCCTCTGAGACCCCTCTTCTTGGCATGTAAATTGATAAAATTCAAATTTGAGGTGATTTTTTTCTTCTCTACTTTAGTGTGGTTGACTTTTCCCAAAATCGAGCCCACTCAAGTGGGGGAAAAATGTAATTTCATAGAATTGTACCTAGGGGAAATTTCACATTCTTCACACTTTTGCTTAGCATTTATGACACCTTAGAGAATTAATGAAAAAAGTCCCATAGATCAAAATTTCACAATTATGACTCCATGTGGACTAGTGGCGGAACAATAGAAGCCTAATGACATGTTTCTCAAAAATATAGGCCTTACACGCTTGCACATCGTGTGGACATCTTGGCGGTTTTTCGAGTTTGAAATGGGGAATCTCAAATCTTGACTCTCTCAACACATTTCCTAGCAGCCAAAATTTGGATGTAATGGCTCTTTGCTGCCCTTGCATGCAACAAAAATCCCCTTTGAATTTCATTTTGGGGGGTTCAAGCTATTCATTCAAGCTTTCACTACACTTCCATTCTGAAGTTCTCTATGTTCTTCATAGCAACGCTTTCACAAGTGAAGCCATGTCAGACTGAGGTCTTCCTAGTAGTTGTAGCTCTCATGAAAGTGATCAATGGTGCATTTTTGCACTCGATAGAAGGTTTAGGCTTGTGGGTAACACCCTCTCTCTTCTTTGCTCATTTCTATCTATTTGTGTATTTACTACATAGTGGTGCAGTTTCTACTCCTGAAGCGAGTTTTGCTTTCACCACACGCATTGTCCTTTTCATTTATTCTCCTTTCCAACTTGGCTGTCTATGGAGGTGGGAACACCAAAAATGGGGTTTGACTGTGCCAGACCCCTATACAACCCTAGAAATTTTCCCCTCTTTCTTATGTGCAAGTAGACATAATTTTAGAGCTAGGTCATGAACTAGTGCTTTGGTGAGATTATCTTCAATATTTTAGCCTATATATTTACTTTACCATCTCCGCTTGTACTCGTCATATTTCATAGTTTTTTTGTTCATTAAGGAGTACTTAGCTAGACTATCAAATCATTTTTTGGTGGTTCATATTTCCTTCTCTTTCATCTAGTCGTACGAATGTGAGTGCAATTGAGATACATTAGTGCATCATGTTGTCATCCCAAAACTGTGCTTATGTCCTCAAACATAGAGTTTTCTGAGTTGTAATAGTGAATTTGAAAACCAGCTCGCCTAACCCAGACTTAGATTTTAGAACTGAAGATTGGTAGAAGGACTTTATACTCTTCATCATTCTTGTCCCTAATTTTGTAATATTACTTTAGAGTGAGGTAAGTTAGGGTAACCTCCCACTCTTGACTCTCTGTGACCTTGGGCCTTGACTTGGTTGGTCTTCCTCTCTTACATTTATCTTTTCCTTTTATCTTTGTCTTGTGTTTCCCTTTTGGGGATGACACAAGGCATCATGACATTCATGTCTCTTCCATGTCGATCCAACAAATTTTTCTTTATCTTTTTCTTTTGTCTTATGTTTTCCTTGATGCAAGGCATCGAGACATTCACGTCTCTTCCATGTTGATACAAAAGGTTTTTCTTTGTTTTCAATCTCTTTGTGTCATTTTTCGAGTTCTATGAGTATTTGGGGAATGATGACAGTTCTGAGCTCTCTAAAAAATATTGTAGCAAGAACATAATGACCCCAAATCCATAGATCCCTTATGTGTGTTTGGAGTTTTATTTTGGAGGCATCCCCTTCATGTTATTTTCATGATGTGGATTCATTTGGAAACATATGACTTGGCATAAGGCTTTCCAAGTTAGCTCTCATGTCTTCTTTATTGTTAGCATCAATCATTTTCTACTTTAAAGTAATTGCTCACAACATGGTGTTTAGTAAATTTTTTAAATTGGGGGCATACATTGGTGTTATTCCTTTGCATTCTTCTTTCTTCATGCGATGCATCTCTCACTTGGTGGATGAAATTGGATGTAATGTCCTTCAAGAGCATGATCTCTCTTAGCATATTCCTCTTAGTGGTTTGATGCGACACACTGCATCCCCTAAAGTGCAAATATTTTATTCTTTGATTGGTACTCACTTGGAGACATTAGGCACAGTGTTCCCTAAGTTAAGACCTCACATGAACTAAGCAAGACTCCTTTGCATGTTCTTTACATTATTTTGGTAGTTAAAAAGTTTCAATTATATGACCACCTTTCATAACACACTTTTCATGCATGTAAAGCCATCTTGTTTGTTCATGAGTATGAACCATATGAAGTTTTGCTTGCCTCATGGAGCATGAAGTTCATTTTTGCATGACACCTTATCAAATTTATCAGCAGGTATAACTTTGGTATGGCTGGACGGGAAGCTGATTCGAGTCATGACTTTCCCATATCCACTCATGTGTGAGTGTGAGCATATACCGGTCGTGTAAGTATGTGTCTCACCCTCTTGGATTACTCACCTAATAGAAAACCTGAAGTTGTGTTGCCTCCAAGTGAGCGTGCATTTTTTGGACAAACAACTTAGATCTGATCCACATCATAATGGAAAAATGGTTGAGGTTTTATCCACCCCTCTTTTTCTTTTTCTTTCTTCTTTATGTCTTTGGCAGTGTATTCTTGTGCCTTGTTATTTCTCTTTGTATCATTTTCATGTGTGTTCTTTTGTTCCTATGTTGGTTTGGCATAAGACCTTGGTCTTGGGGGCTTGTGCAACCTTCTTGGTCTTTGTCATCTTATCTTACTAACATTGGTATATTTGGACCCCTCTTGATGTGATATCGTCTACTTTAGTGTGAATTTGTAGAAAGTTCATCCTCTCCCTAAAGTGGAGGCTAAATGTCATCTATGACATTTTCACACGTTTTTGAGCGCTCTTTATAAAATTGAGCATGAAAATGCCTTGACTTAGTGTTGTAATGTGTTTAACACACTCACATTAGGTTTTGGGCCCTTGTGAAATAAATGAACTTATTGGTAGCTTATTTAGAGTGTTATAAAGTGTTGTAACAGACTTTCACACTTTTTTAGGGTTTATTAATTAATTGGGATTCTTTATGCTTTAATTGGCCTTATTTTGCATCCACAAGCCTCACTTAATGCATCTTTGTAAAGATAATCTTGACATAAATCAACATCCAATCATAATAGGTGTTTTAAGGTTGTGTAGCCCAAATTTAGTGATCTGGGACTCATGCGCCACCTTGGAAGTATGGGTCCCACCTAGGTTTTTGGGTCATAATCCTGATTTCACATCATTCTAAGCATTTTTTTAAATGGTCGATTAATTAATGCCTAGTTGAACTCATACACCACTTCTGGTGTATGAGTCTTGTGTGTCCCAAAACCAAAATTAACTCAAATTCTTGGTGGAATTTTATTCTCCTAGATTTGATGTCATCTTTTAGTGTTGTAACTTCGAGAAATTTGGCATAAACAATTATCAATACAAGTTTCTTTCACTCATTTTCATCCAAAGCTTTCAAGAACTCATGCATTATAGAAAATTTGTGATCAAAAAATTATTCGAGAGTTTACAAGAGCATTCAAGATCATTCAAGAGTTGATTATCAAATATTTTAGAGCATAAATCAAGTATCAAGCATCATGTCAAAACCATCATGCATCATGTTTTTTTTGAGCTAACAATTGTGATGTAGGGTTTTATGATTCAAGCTAGCATTCAATTCAAGATCTACCACATTCAAGCAAGAGTCAAGATCTACATCCATTAGATCCATCTCATACTTGTTTGCAACACTTTATTGTTAGGGTTTGGAGAGTTGTAACATTTTATTTTGTTCATTCAGCATTCCTCCATCTTATTTCATTTCATTTCAAGGTTTAATTACCAAAATGGGGTTTGACCAAGACAAACCCCTTTCCACTAACAAAACAACATGTTTCCCTCATCACTTTAGTGTGTGATTTGCAGATCTAGGTTGAAGATACACTGAAGAGAAATTTTGGGGAAATTTGTCATAGTGTTCAAAATTTTCAAAATTATCACCTTGTATTGGAGATCATTGAAAGACATCTATAGGTTGCAAATCAGAGTTTCACATCTAAAAATCAAGTGGAAAGGACATAGCAAACATTGAAGAGAATAGTTAGGCTTTGAACTTCTAGAAAACCCTAACTAGACTGATACACCACTTCTGGCATATGAGTCCCAATCTAGGTGAATTTGCAGATTTTAAGAGTTTTAGACATCTCTCAACCAAATTTTTGTTCCTGCTTAGAAACCCTAATTGGGGACTAAATCACCCAGTCTAGCATATGAGTCCCAATCAACATTAAAATTAGTATTTTCAACATTTTAGGGCATCACTCAATCCCCTTTAGGTTTCCAAGTGCACATTTTTCTTCTCTTAGCTTTTTGTTCTGATTTATATGCATTTCTGGGTGATCCCACAATAGTGGTTTACAATTTTTGGGCAAACTGGACACTACAATTATTATTTTTAACTAAATCCTCACTTTTGGGCTCTTGTAGCGGCTAAACTATGAGGAATTTGACAATGATGCAAACTAGAGTCTCATCACATTTTGTCTCTAGATTCTAAAAATATTTGTTTCAAAATTTTTGGAATCAGATTGCACTTTTTTTTCTATCTCCCACGAAAACTGGTTTTTTTCAGAAAACAACATTTTTAAAAAGTGACGCTCACTGTATACAACATAACCTTTTTTGTATGAAGGATAAAATTCTAATTTTTTTGAATTTAGATTTGTAACTACGGTATCTAGAACTTTCATTTGGTCTCATAGTTTTTTATTGAATATTTTTTCCTTAATCAAGTTTCAAACTCAAACCAATTGCAATTCAGACATAGGCGGACTGTATACAACATAACTTTTTTTGTATGAATCGAAATTTAATTTATTTATTTTTTAATGGATCAAGGACATCAATACCTAGCCTCAGCATATTTTTAAAAAAATTATTGTGATAATCTGCTATTTTTCCACATGTGCAGACCAGAGATTTTGATTTTTAGTGAAAAACCTATGTTTAATAAAACTAAAAAATAAAATACATAATAAAAGCAAATCATATTAAAATTATATTCGACGGATAGCTCTTTTGAGGACTATCGTTATCTAGTTGGGTTTCTAATTTTTTTTGCATTTTCATTTCAAATTGAGCTTCGAACAACAATTTTTAACAAAAAAAATCA
The DNA here is from genome assembly GCA_007115665.2 of Sequoiadendron giganteum. Taxonomy (NCBI): domain Eukaryota; kingdom Viridiplantae; phylum Streptophyta; class Pinopsida; order Cupressales; family Cupressaceae; genus Sequoiadendron; species Sequoiadendron giganteum. Next base: position 411,731,288 of record CM021110.1, on the reverse strand, counting down.
TTTTTTTTAAGACATAAGGGAAAAAGGGTGTTCGGCCGAACCTAGTTACATTAAAATAATAATAAAAATTCACGGGGTCCGAAAAAATGATGGGGTTTTTAAAAAAAAAATCCTTATTAAAGGGGGTTCGAGCGAACTAGGTATTTTAATATTTTCGCTCACATCTCAAAGGGGTTCAAGCGAACAATTTGGTTCGGCCGAACCCCTTCACTTTGTGTAGAGGGAAAAAATGACTTTTCCCTTCCTTCACAAAAGTGTTCACCACTTATGTGGGTTCACCCTTCTAGGCCATTCATTCAAGTTTCATGCATCATTATGTTTAAGCATTAGGTTTTTCATTTCATTAGTATTTTGAAACTCTAGCTTGGTGGTGAGCCCCTCTTTAGTTTATAATCATACCCTAGGACAACCCTATTGCAAGATCTCTTTCTCTTTTGCATACTTTAGATTGAGATCTATAGGGTTTTCCTTGAATGAGAGTGTAGAATATTGTCATTCTATCCCCCAAGCATAGAAACCAAAAACATAATTCCTCCTTTTAGAGGGAAAGGAAACACATGATTCTTTCAATTGAGCTATTTGACAATGTTTATATTCCAAGTTTCAGGTGACGAACACAAGTTTCGTGATAGTACAATTATCAATCTTAAATTGTCAAAGAATGCAATCAAAATTTTGATTTGAGTTTGTTCATGCCTCTATCCTTGTTATTTTTTTCTTGAAACAGATGCTAGAGAGATTTTCCAATATTTGTCTCACAGTTGACAATGCACTTATTTATATCATCGCATATTAAATGCCTTTTTCCTTCAAGAGTTATGTGCATTTGGTAGTGTTCTTATGTTTAGGATAAATAGCTTGGATGGTATGAAATTTGGAGGAAGGTGTGCTATGATTTCTAGGTATTTATATTAAATAGTTTCAATCTAGCATGGGTTGAGCCAAACAAATTTTAGTTGAACAATATTGGCTTTATATGATATGGTATAGGTAATATTTTTTTTTTCAATTTAAATTGAAATTATTTAAATTATTATCTAAAGTTGAGGTAGATTTTCTAAACAAAGAAAAAAGTAAATATATTAAATTTTAAGAAAATAATTGATAAATGAATACAAATTGTCAAAACATTTAAAAATTTATTATAAAATAATTTATATTAAAATTATAAATTTTGTGAAGTTCTCTTTACTTATCTCAGTTTATATACTAACAATTTTCAAAAAGATTTTTCAAACTATATTTTTTATAATTTTTAAAAATATCTTCATAGATTACATATAGATATTTGCATTCCATTAATTGTATGGTTGCAACATTCAAAACATACATATTAATAATTATTTATTTATTCTTATGTTTTGGATGGTACGGAAGAAGGTATTAAAAATAGAGGATTTTCTATTTTTTTGGGTATTTATAATAAATAGGTTAGTCTAAAATGACTTGTGTTTAATGAGGTTGGACCAAATCAATTTTAGTTGAGCAATATTTATTTATAATAAATAGGTTACTTAGAATGGTTTGTACTTAATGAATTTTGACCAAATCAATTTTAATTGAATAATATTTATTTCTAATAAATAGATTAGTTTAGAATGACTTCATTTAATGAGGTTTCACCAAATCAAAATTGAGATTTTTATCTAAATATAAATTTATTAACTTTTAAAAGACATACAACTTTAAACATTTATTATAAAATAATTATATGTTAAAATTATATTTTTGTAGATCTCCTATCTCTATCTGACATTATATATTAACATTTTATTTTTTTTTAAATTCAAACTTTTTATTTATAATTTTAAATAATATATTCATGTTTCAACATTCAAAACACTTCAATCAAAAAATTGATTTTTTTAAATTTATTTTTTAACACAACTAAATAAAAATAATAAATTTGCACCCTGCAACAATCATTGATACACATTTTGTAGCATAATATACCTTTGTCACACTCAGTTAAGAACACATATCGATCCTATCATTTTTAACATTCTTTTCAAAAAAATACATATATTATGGAGTATGATTCTTTCCTTTCTGAAGGGCTTGCAAAGCAAGAAAAATAAAACTATTTCAGAAAACAAACAACAAAAAAATGATAATGTACTATCACAGTCTGTGGGTTGGTTATGATGGTGTGTCAGGGAAGTAGTGAGCTTTTCGTTGTCATCCTTATCCAATTTCTTAGTTGAATTATATATGTATTTGGTGCAATTCTAATAATTATTAAGAAACAAGTACAGAAGTAAAACATCTTGCACATTATATAGTAAAATAATAACATTCTTTTGGATGCCTTCCAACATGCTGGAAAAGATTTTTTTAGTGCTCGTTAGCATACAAGTCCCCATTCCACACTCCAGACAAAAGAGAGCACAAATCCAGTTTTACTTTTTAGCAGTTACATACTTTTACTTTTTCTCTCTAATGTAGACAGTTTCCTCTGGATGTACTGGCAATGATAGATCTGATATTACAAAGAGAGTTCTCCACAGAACCAACATTTTGCTCTTTTTTTTAATCTTCAGTTTATAGAGGTCAGTGTATTGTGGGTTCAAACTGTGAGAGTGTTTCTCAATTCAATATTGATGTATCGAAGTATGTTCAGTGATGAAAATGACTTTTATGGAGGTCATCCACAAATTATTTGTGACTATCTTATATGAGCTTTCTTGGGCTGAACCTCCATGACTAAGAGTCAAGAATTGAGGGGTATTCATTCCACCAAAAGTTGTGGGACACTATCCTCGGCCTCATCCCTTATGATGTCGGAATCTTGCACTCCAGCCAGACTCTTGATCCTGGTAGGTTCATTAAGAACCATTCAACTTCACCAACAGATCAAGGACCCATTGATCATTCTTTTAATATTGATAATCTCTATTCTGATTACTGATATTCAAGTCCCATCTAGAACATCAATTAAAAATATATACAATTAATTTGATTCCATGATCAATATATGAACTGTGGAAATTCAACAGTTTTTAATATTATAGTGGCATATCACTCGATTGTTAGATTTGTTTCTCATTATTACTCTCTTTCTGTCTCTGCAGAACTTTTTATGGAACCTAATTTTGAACTACAAAACGTCTGACACTCCAAAACTGTGTACAGAAATTGAAAGACATAGAAAAATGTAATAATTTTATAATCAATGTTCTGAATATTCATCACATACATAACATATACTTCTTTAACGAACTCTGTTGTTAAAGTTGATCATAATTTAATCATTTCGCGAGCAATACAGTGTTCCATTGTGAGAGGCAGAGGCAGAGACAGAGGCAAAGGCAGCGCCAGGGGTCTGCATGTATTTTCTAGCTAATAGCCGAGGCTAAAATGTCTTAGGAATGTTAGTCCCAAAACAACAAAGAAATCTTAAATCCGAACCGACAAAGTTAATGGGTTTTTTCTTCCTCTATCAATTCAGCGATGAAATAATCCATTCACATCTAATCACAGAGAAAAAGAATCTGCATTTTTATTATTATCACAAACTCTCCTCTAAACAAAATCATGCAGAAAATTTTGTACCTTCACGAATCCCTTTTGCTAGTTCAATGCCTATACCATTATGCGGCCTCATATTGATTTCAATTACTGCAGCACCATCTAAGCAAATATGAAGATGAAGAAGAAGAAGAAGAAGATGAAGAAACTGCAAGCAAGTTTCTCCCATTAGGCGTGTGTCACGTTAGAGTCCACTAGGTACATTATTATCGCCCACAGAATATGTTAGTTTGTTAGCTTGGACAGCTCTTCGTCCATTTGCTAGGATTAGATAATAGTTATTTTATTGTTGAGATGTGATAATTATTATTTAATTATTGATTTCTTTTAGTGACACCTTGCAACCAAATTTGTTGTGGTTGGTAAGTTGTTATTTATCTCAGCCGTCGATTGAGAATCGATCTTGGCCGTTGGTTTTCCAATGAGAGGAGTATAAAAAGGGGTCATTGGGCATATGGAGAATATAGAAGTTTTTGTAGAAGCATTTGCAGTGCTAGCAAATGAGTTTGTGAGTTTGCAGTGATAGCAAACAGTCTTGCAGTGTTAGCAAGGGCGCAGTGATAGCGTTGGGGATAGCAGCGGGGGAATATCAGTGGGAAGTTGGGAGATTGTCGGAGTTCTGCCAGTAAGAGGCAAGGAATCTTTGTATCTCTTAATTTGCTGAAGTTAATATAATTCCTCATCTGTAGAACTGGTTTTCCCTTAGGGGTTTTTCCAGGGACAATTTGTCCGAAAATATTGTGTTCATTGTGTTACACATTTCTTTCCGTATTTTTATTAGTGAAGTTGCAGTTGTGTTATTTTTCGATATTAGCTGTGAATTAGTTTTCAGCAGTTAAATAATCTTTTAAGATAGGAGATTAATAATCAGTGACTGCAATAGGAATTTTCACATGGTATCAGAGCTGTGTTAAGGGTAGAAAAGGTTTGCCCTAGGAAAGAAATTGAGGGTTTCTATAACCTAGTTTGATCTTTTAAATTATTATTGCTTTTATCCTTTGAGATGGCTTCAGCTAGTTTGAGAGATCAGGACAGATTAGATGGTGCCTCGAATTTTGGTGTCTGGAAGGCCAGACTTTCTTTATTGTTGGAAGAGAATGGTATCAAGGATTATGTTACCACTGTTGTAGCTGTACCTACAGACGCAACACAACTTGTAGCATACAAGAAAGAGGATGCCAAGGCGAGGAGGATTATCCTTGATGGTGTCAAGGATCATATTGTTCCGCATATCTCCGAGTTAGATACGGCGAATAAGATGTGGGATGCCATTATGAAACTGTACCAGAATGCTACCACTAATAGGAAGCTGATTCTCAGAGAAAAGTTGAGGAATACCCGAATGAACAAGGGAGAAGACGTTACAAGTTACCTCACTAGACTTAGACTTGTCAAGGATGAGTTAGCAGCTGTTGGAGATAAGCCAGAAGATGATGAGCTAGTAAGGATAGCCTTAAATGGGTTTACTAAGTAGTGGGATGTCTTTGTTCAAGTTATTAATGGACGAGACACCCTACCGAGTTGGGATCGACTGTGGAGTGATTTCACTCAGGAGGAGCTTAGACTAAGTCTTGTCAATGGAGCCAACAACAAGAGTCAGAAAAGTGAGGGAGAACAAGAAAACGTTGCCCTAGCGGGAAAAGGGAAAGCAAAGAAGGGATTTAGAAAAGGATCAAATTCTCAAGGTGAGAAGAAGAAGGACCTATCTAAGGTCAAGTGCTTTGGTTGTCACGAGTTTGGCCACTATGTCAGCGATTGCCCACAAAGGAAGAAAGATAAGAAGGGCAAGAACCAAGTGGCGGCTTCAGCAAGTGCAGAGGAGCTCTCTAGTAGATTGGAGGATGAGTTTGCACTCATAGCTTGTATGATTAGCTCAACCTCACAGAGTGTTTGGTATATAGACAGTGGAGCATCATTTCATATGACAGGAGTTAGAGAGTACTTCTCCAGTTACAAGGAGGAGGAAACCAATATCCAGATTTCTATGGGGAACTTGTCCAAGCTCAACCCAGTTGGGAAAGGGACTGTTCAGTTTCAGAGGGAGAATGGAAAGATAGTTCCACTTCATGATGTCTTGCATGTTCCAGGCTTAGGTATGAATCTGATTTCTGTATCTGTTCTTCAGGATAAAGGGTATAATGTACTTTTTAGAGGAACACATGTGTTGATTAAACACAAGGATTGGAAATCACCCATAACTATTGGAGTTAGGAGTGGTCGCCTTTATAGGTTACAGTTTGATACTCCTAAGGCACTCATGAGCAGTAGTAATCCTAGAGATCTTGGAGAGCTATGGCATAGGAGGATGGGCCATATTCATCATGGAGCACTTAAATTGCTTCGTGAGACAGTGATAGGTGTTCCAGAGGTGAGCACAGAGCATGATGATGTATGTAAGGGATGTGTGTTGGGGAAGTTTGCGAAAGCATCTTTTCCAAGGAGTGACAATAGATCTAAGGGTGTTCTTGATCTAGTACATTCGGATGTATGTGGACCAATGTCAACAAAGTCTCTCAGAGGATATGAGTACTATGTTACTTTTATTGATGATTTTTCCAGGAAGACCTGGATATACTTCTTGAAGACCAAGGATGAGGTTTTCAGTCGCTTCCAAGAGTTCAAGGCTCTTGTGGAGAACTCGACAGGAAGGAAGATAAAGGTTCTTCGGTCAGACAATGGAGGCGAGTACAAAGGAAATGTCTTCCAGGATTTCTGTACCAGAGAAGGAATCAAGAGAGAGTGGACTGTTCCTTACAATCCACAGCAGAATGGAGTTGCTGAGAGGAAGAACCGTTCTATATCGGAGGCAGCAAGGGCTATGCTACATGACCAGGACATGCCGCGTTACCTATGGGCAGAGGCGTGTAGTACTGCAGTTTACATTCAGAACAGGGTTCCACACAAGGTACTAGGGAAGATGACACCAGAGGAAGCTTTCACAGGGAAAAAGCCAGATGTTGGTCACTTCAGGATATTTGGGAGTTTGGCATATTGTCATATTCCAGGAGATACACGTACCAAGTTAGATCAGACTGCAGAGAAGGGGTACCTTGTTGGGTATAGTGAAACTTCAAAGGCATTTAGGATTTTTATTCCAGGGACCAGAAGAATTATTGTCAGACGCGATGTCAAGTTCATGGAGGACAAGGCGTTTAGAAGGTCCAGAGATTTGCCAGCAGATGATCAGAGTGAGCAGCCAACAAAAGCTCCAAGTCCAAGTCAAGGGCAGCAAAGCTCAAGTACTGTTACTAGTACAAGCATAGACTCAGGTAGTGAAGATTCACAGAGTATGGAGCAACTGGTGCAACAGGATATGCATCTAGAAGATATAGAGGTTGATATTTCATCCTCTACAGTTGGCAGCAGGAACCGTGAGGTTCAAGACACACAAAGGGATACTCAGGAGTCTGTGGGAGCTCCTAGGAAGAGTACGAGACAAAGGAGAGAACCAGCCAAGTTCAATGACTATGTGGCATTAGTCAGCCAGTTGGTAGATAGTGAACCATCCAACTATCTAGAGGCTTCACAACATCAGGTATGGCGAGATGCTATGGTTGAGGAATATACTTCAATAATGCAGAATGATGTGTGGGAGGTAGTGCCTAGACCAACAGATAGGTCAGTAGTTGGATCACGTTGGATCTTCAAGATAAAGCACGGTGCAGATGGTAGCATCGAGAAATACAAGGCAAGGTTTGTGGCCAAGGGGTTCTCTCAGAAGGAGGGAATAGACTATGAGGAGACATTTGCTCCAGTGGCCAGGTATACTTCTATACGAGCTATAATCTCATTTGCAGTGCAGATGGGATGGCAGATCCATCAAATGGATGTCAAGACAACATTCCTTAATGGTGAATTAAAGGAAGAGGTATACATAGAACAACCAGAAGGCTTTGTAGCACACAACAAAGAGACCCACGTGTGCAGATTGAAGAAAGCCTTGTACGGACTCAAACAGGCTCCTAGAGCGTGGTATGAGCGCATTGATACATACTTGCAGGAAATGGGCTTTGTGAAGAGTGAGGCAGATGCTAACCTCTACTACTTGGTGGTTGGGGGTGAGGTTCTCATTCTTGTTCTATATGTAGATGACTTGTTTCTTACAGGTGCACTAGGGCTCATAGAGGATTGCAAGAAGGACCTTGCAGAAGAGTTCGAGATGAAGGATTTGGGACTCATGCACTATTTTCTAGGCATGGAGGTGTGGCAGACAGATGGAGAGATTTTCCTTGGTCAAGGGAAATATTGCATTGAAATCTTGAAGAGATTCGAGATGGAGGATTGCAAAGCCATGTCTACACCTATGATCACTAATTGGAGGAAGGTAGATACATCTAACGACAAAGATGTAGATCCCACCTTATACAGGCAGTTAATTGGTTCGCTCATGTATTTGGTCAACACCAGGCCGGATATAGCATTTGCAGTAAACTCTCTTAGTCAGTTCATGGTTGAACCAAAGAGAGTGCATTGGACAGCAGCCAAGCATGTGTTGCATTATTTGCGTGGTACAGTTGAGTATGGGATCAGATATGTTCGAGGTGAAGGAATCAAGTTGATAGGCTATACTGATGCAGATTGGGCAGGCAGTACAATAGACAAAAGGAGCACTTCAGGGTGTTGTTTCAGTTTAGGATCAGGAGTTGTTTCTTGGTTCAGCAGGAAGCAGAAGTCTGTGGCTCTGAGTTCATCAGAAGCAGAATACATTGCAGCTAGCATGGCAACATGTGAAGCTATATGGCTTTGGAAGTTGCTAGTGGCTTTGTTTGGTCAGAAGGTTGAGACTACTGTGTTACACTGCGACAATCAGAGTTGCATCAAATTGTTTGAGAATCCAGTGTTTCATGATAGGTCTAAACATATAGATATCAGGTATCACTTCATCAGGGATTGTGTACAGCGAGGTATTGTTCAGCTACAATACATACCTACAGAGGAGCAGGTAGCAGACATTCTGACTAAAGCATTGGGGAAGGAAAAATTTATCTTCTTCAGAGATAAGATGGGTGTCATGCAGAACAGCTTCCTCGCTAAGAGGGAGTGTTAGTTTGTTAGCTTGGACAGCTGTTCGTCCATTTGCTAGGATTAGATAATAGTTATTTTATTGTTGAGATGTGATAATTATTATTTAATTATTGATTTCTTTTAGTGACACCTTGCAACCAAATTTGTTGTGGTTGGTAAGTTGTTATTTATCTCAGCCGTTGATTGAGAATCGATCTTGGCCGTTGGTTTTCCAATGAGAGGAGTATAAAAAGGGGTCATTGGGCATATGGAGAATATAGAAGTTTTTGTAGAAGCATTTGCAGTGCTAGCAAATGAGTTTGTGAGTTTGTAGTGATAGCAAACAGTCTTGCAGTGTTAGCAAGGGTGCAGTGATAGCGTTGGAGATAGCAGCGGGGGAATATCAGTGGGAAGTTGGGAGATTGTCGGAGTTCTGCCAGTAAAAAGCAAGGAATCTTTGTATCTCTTAATTTGCTGAAGTTAATATAATTCCTCATCTGTAGAACTGGTTTTCCCTTAGGGGTTTTTCCAAGGACAATTTGTCCGAAAATATTGTGTTCACTATGTTACACATTTCTTTCCGTATTTTTATTAGTGAAGTTGCAGTTGTGTTATTTTTCGATATTAGCTGTGAATTAGTTTTCAGTAGTTAAATAATTTTTTACGATAGAAGATTAATAATCACTGACTGCAATAGGAATTTTCACAGAATACAGTTGTGTGGCAAGAAAAGTTGGTTTGTGATCACCAGGGATAATAACAAGCACTTTCTGATCCTGTTCCTGGTCGTTAGAGCTTATTATCTCAGGCTTAACAGGGCCAGACTCCAGAGAGCCAAGGCTCTGCTGATGGTTACCATCTCTCCGACTGACAGTGATCAATCTGCACCAAGTACAGACAAGAATGAGTGAGGCAAAGCCGATAAGAGCCGACATGCCAGCCAGTCCAATAAAGAGATAAAGAGCAGGCGAGCGCCATGCCAAATGTGAGGCATTATATCTGGTTCCAGGCGAAAGGTTTTTCATGCTTCTGCAATGACAGAGTACCCGAGCAGATCAAATACCTCAATGAATGAACCACCGCCACAGCTCAACATAGCAAACAAATTTGTGGGGTCATCTTGTACAGTTTTTTTTGCCTACTTTCTTTCACCCCTTTAGCCAAACTTATCGTGCACGCAGGACGGGAAATGAGAACAGCACAGGTGTAATTACTTTTCCTCGGGAAAAGGAGGCATGGAATTATATAATAGAAAGCATGCGTTTCAATGCAATGTATGAAACAGATTTGATCTTAATTTAAATTACAAATACAAACGCACCTGCGAAACTACAGGATTCAAGTAATAATAATTTGTTTTTCCTTGATCGCTTTTATTTGATTATTACCCAAACATCTTTCTCATCAAGATTCTATTCTTCCAAAATTTCATGCCACTTTTCGCTAACTTCCTGGTGTATTTTCCAAGCTACCGTACCTCTGGAAGCCATGACGGTTTGGTGTTTTAACTTGGCTGTTGAATCACCGAATTCCAAGTTGGTGGAATGTTTCAGTTCTTAAAGTTCCGTTACCATTTGATTATAGTGAATTTCCCTCTAATTTGAGTTTTCTGAAAAGATGGAAAATATTATAGAGTTCTTTGATGTTTCGGAAAACATACTCCTCCAGTTTGTGCTATAAATAGAGAGACGCATTTCTGAACAATGAAAAGCTGACATAAAGGTGAATGCCATTGAAACCAATGCATTCAATAAGAAATATACTCCATCCTTTGGTTGCATAACCATGATTATGTTTCTATACGTCAAAATGGCTCAACTATATAATATTTCAGCAGCACCAAAGTCATGTTATAATTTTTAGAGAGGGAGAAAGTGGTTTATTATTTTTTATTTTTTTTAAGTGTAGCGTTCACTTTGTATTTCTACTTATGGGTTGGTATTGGTGTTAAATTTATACAGAATAGGAGTTTAATTTAGACTCAATCTTTTATTTTCTTGATTGTTTCCATCTAAATTATTTAGTTGTCTTAGTTTTAGATTATAATTGTTAGAGCAGTTTTGGATACCATTTTTCAAATTCAAATTTATCACGAACCTAAATCAATATGATTTGAGCTAGTTTTCATCCATCAACTCAAGTATGAAATATTTAAATTTGAATGCTAGTGTATTGTTTAAGAGGACAAACCTACGTGCCATTTAGATAACCACTCATTTGACACATGATTTTTTCATTGAGAGCATTGATTTCTAGATGATTGTATTAGCATTGGCATACATATAAATAGATACATAGGAATTTACATTCGGTTTGACATGTCTTTGATCTTGTTTATACACCCTTGAATTGATACATAGGACTTGACTATAATCAACAAAAGTTACAAATTTCCCCACTTGATAGCAAGTGTTGTGTTGACCCTAGATAGAGCACATATATGTTATTATTCCATTGGAGCTTAACAATTGTAGATCTAATAGCTTAATTTTAATTTGGATTAATGAGTACATATTTCAACAAAATATTCATTATGACATATAGATCTAAGTATCCCTTTACCTCTTTGTTTATTTAGTACATGTATAAATGTATTATTTAAAGTTCAATTGATATATTAAGTGCAATAATTTAGTTTATATCATATTTAATATATATAAAACCTAATTCTAGATGTGATTGTTAATTTTAATTAATGTAACTTAACAAATTTATCTCTTTCTTAGACTAGCTTATAATAATAAGATTTTGTACAAACTCAATACAAGACCATTCTAACGAATGAAAATCTTGCATTACCCAAAATTGTTTCTTTAATATTTTTTCTTCTTTTCACAAGTACTTTGGAGTGTCGCATTCAATTTCTTTCACCACATGTTATTTCTCACTCTAGGACTCTTTTTAGTTATTGTCATGGTTCAACACCACAATGCCACAAGTTGTTTTTCTATTATGTGATGCTACATATTATTCATAGACAATATAATTTGTGATCACATTATATTGGGACTAGGAATATGCCCACATGCTAATAGTGTAACTAGAATAAATCCATATGAAACCATAATTGGTAAATTAGGAGCCATAAGATAATACCATGACCCAAATATGACACCCAAATCTAGGGCCCAAAAATTAATGCCTCGTTCATGATGAGTCAGAATAATATTTCAATATTAGATCCTCTTACATTATCATAAGATATCTAGTTTCCAAGCACCCAATATATAAGAGATTCAATACACCAAACTATATTTGGTAAACTAGGAACCATGGGATAATATTGAGACCCAATTATGGCACCCAAATCTTGGGCCTGAATTCTAATTCCCCGTTCATGATGAGTCAATGTGATATTTAAATATTAGATACTCTTAGATTGTCATAATGCTCAATAGCTCTATCATTATATACTCACAAAATTGCGCACTCTATTTTGGATCCATAGCATACATCACAAGATACTCTATCATCCATCATAACATGCATCATATAGTTGGTAAGGGTTTGTAATCAATAATGTAAGTCCCATACAATCATCATCTAATACATGTTAATATTTTTTATACCACTAGCTTTAGTATGGATGCACTTACACATCCTTGATGACATGATATTCTCTTACACAATATTATTCATGTGATAAGTTACATATAACCATGGAATAATTTCCAAGTATTTTCCTTGGGGGCTCATAAATAATATGTAAATACAACATTGAATAACTAATTTCAAAACCTTGGAACTAAAAGGTGTACGACACACTTGTCTGAACTTTCTCTGACATATCATATACCTTACACGAGAAAAGGGGAACACCTATATTTTTAACTAATTGATAAGTTTTATGAGGCCCATAAACTCACTAGAGGACCTGAAATTCACTATTCTCATGGGATTTATCAATATATCTACATCATTCACCAAAGTATCAAATTTATCTAGCATTACTTTCTCATCCTCTACCATGTCATGAAAAATTGCATTGGAAATATAGAGAAGGGGAATTTACTACTCACGAGTCTCTTGATTACCAAGAGAGTCCAAGGGAATGAACTACCCTCAACTACCTCAAGACCACCTCAAGGAATGAAGCTCAAGTGACAAAATAAAAGGAGCGAGTTCAAGAATCAAAAAGATTATAGAGGTTTTCTGGACAAACTGATGGGCTCTCGACCAAAGGGTGACAATACGACACAAGACAAAAATGTGGTGTGTTGGTGTCCCAAAGGTGCATTAGCATCTCGTATGAACTAAAAATAGATACTATCATAAAAAATAGCTAAATGACTACTTCTACTCTAACTACTAAGAACTCTTGGAATGTGAGAAAGTAAAAAAATATAACAAAACTAAAAAAAATAAAGGAAGTGAAATATAAATGATAAAACGAGAGAATACGAAATAGAAAAATCTCACAATAGAACAAGCAATGAAGTCTCCAACAAAGGAATTTATTCAATACCCACACTGTAACATACTAACCCTTAATGAATTAAAAATTTCTAATTTTTTAGCTTATGATTAAATAACCATGTAACAAGCCATTGCAATAAAATAAAAAAATAAATTATAAAGAATATACAAACAAAGATGCATTACATAATACAAAATGGATTCTATTTCTTTACAATAAATTATAAGTTACATCAATACAAGAATGCATACATTTACATACATAGCTCAATGAGCTTTAGAACAAATAGTTGTAAGACGGTCCAGGATCCTTCCTTTCAAATCTTGGTTCTTTTGCCACCGGTTGTGGAAGCATCACTCAAGAACCTTTCCACCAACCACAGACTCTTAATGAAATCCCCAACACATCTATCATTTGATAGATAGCCCTTCTCTTTGACGAAGAGATTGGTAGAGTAACTGATAATGACAACCAAATGAGCATAGTGTTGTGTCCTACATAACTAGAACTTGTAAGCCCACAATCTCGAACTAGAATGTAATATTAGATCATGGTGAATTGATATCATAGTCTCAGTAGTCACACAATCTAGAGTGGAGTCTTGGACATTCACACTACTTTAGTCAAAGTGTTACATTCAGTATTTCTATTGAGAGTCATCTATCACATACACTACTCAGGACCAATTTGACTTAATACTATCTTAAACTACGCATAGGTATTTCCTTCAATGGATATTCTATCACCCCAGATTAACCTATCAACATTTTAATCTACTTGGAATAAACCTACTTAACAAGTAAGTACACAAGCTCCCTCCCATACTAGATCAACTATCCTAAGAGTAAACACAAGATTTTCTAGTTAAATTAATAACTTAGCTAAGTGTATCACAAGTGCCTCTTATGTTCAATCATGCCTAGTAAACTCCTATTATGGAGTACTTACAAGCACAACATGAAAACAACATAGAAGCTTCAATTTCCTTTTCAAAGACACCCTAATTTCTCTAATGCACACATTGGAAAAGATAACTCAAGCATTCATGAAAGATATATCATTCACAAGTAAATACCAAAGAAGAAGAGATCCTCATGCATGTTATCACTTATCCAGATAAAAGACAACAATGCATCCCCTCCAGCAGCAACAAGCTTGATAATTGACTTTTCAGTAATGTCACAATAACTCTGTCTCACAAGTTCATAGCTTACTTCTCTCAAACAACAATTTTCCTCTCAACAAAATAGAACTCTCACTCTTTCTCACTCACAATATAAAACAAGTATGATTGGAAATAACACAAAATTAAGGAATTGCAAAAGATATGAAATCTTTTGGGAAAGAATGTGTCCTTACTAATGAGAGGGCTCAACTATTTATAGAGCAGCCTAGTAAACTCTTAGCCTACAGTTTAGGCATGTTAATGCACAACAAGATCCATGCAAAGAAACACATGAAACTCAACAAAAAGGTGGTGAGTTCCTAAGATCATACTCAACAAAATCACCTATAGGTCGACTTGCAGAATTGACAACAATTACAAGACTTATTCAATCTGCACATGTTCAATTCAAATTCTCAAGAAACAAACATCTATAGAAACTTGGTTTCAGAGGTGGAACCAATTCATCCTCTCTCCTTCTTATTTGACGTGGTTTTACTACTAATAGAAATAGTCAACTACCATTTTATAATATAAAGAATCCATCGATTTGTTTAGAGGATGAGTCAACCAAAGCATTTAAAACATTTGACAAATTCGAGGTTAATCTTTTCAAAGGCATCAACCAAGTCCATGCTTAAATATTGACACAAGACAGCAATATCAAATGCAAAGCAAATGTATTATATTACGTGACATTTTGAGTGATAATCGATTTCATAAAACAATCATAAACAGCTTTCATACAACTTCTAAAAATATAGTCTACAGTGACTATAATCTGTTGAATACCCAAGGTACTAAGAGGGGGGGTGAATCAATATCTCCTTTAATTTATTAAACAAACACCATCCAATTATTTTAATGCATATAGAAGTAAAAATGAGTAGAAGCATTAACAGAACATAGAAGCACACAACACATCAACACCATAATTTTTACGTGGAAAACCCAAAATGGGAAAAACCATGATGACGATTAACTCACAATATAGTATATAACTAGTTATAAAATATTACAAAGGGTGGCTCACTATTAGGACTCACTATCCAAAATGAGAGGCTCACTTCCTATATAGATAGAATAACAAAATGGCTTACAAATAAAATATGAACTAATAAAGTTACACCTCACAAGTATAAATTTAGTCCCTTTGATGCTCATAAAACTTGCATACCAACAGACTAATATTCGCTTTGATTCATATTCGCATTCAATCCATCATCTTCAAGCTCAAAACTATCCAATATATATATTTAACTCATCCACAAGCATAAATTAGGTAGGCCTGATTAGATGTATCCCTTATTCACCAAAAAGATAACTCTTGGCTTCAAGCATGTACAAAATTCTTCCAAAAAAAATTCAAGCGTGTAGCATGCTATATCATGTTGGCTTGGATCTTAGAATAGTTTGTACATACATCCATAATACAAAACTAACTCACTATACCACTAACTATTTATTAGGCTGGCCAAAGATAGGCCTAATAACAAAATACAACAATAGAACAATGCCAACTTTCCATACGAGCACCTGAACACACAAGATTTTGAACTTACATGCTTCCAACATCTAAAAACTATTTCCCAAAAACTACAAGCAACTATAGTCATCGGTAGAGGATTTTAGACCAAAATATCGGAGCATAAAACCTGTATACCAATTTAGAATACCGAATCAACCTTGAGCTGAAACTTGTAGTTGCAACTCATATACCATGGTGGCATCCATGACAACACAAAAAATGCATCAATGATATGTTCTTCTTCATTGTTCCAACAATCTCCCCCTTTGTCATTGATGGCAACATGTGCCAAAATAATTTACAAACCTCCTACGTATAGTACTCTCCCCTTTTCTCTCCATAACCTTCTCTCCCTTTTTCAATATTCTCTTTTTCTACAAACCTCCTATGTATACTACTCTCCCCTTTTCTCTCCATAACCTTCTCTCCCTTTTAAAATATTATATTTTTCTCCCCCCCTTTGACATCAAGGACAAAGGACAGTCCAAAAAAAATGAATGTACATATATACACGGATGGTGTGGAACATTGTATGACCAAAAGAATCAAAATTCTTCACTCCCCCTTAGGAGTTCGTCTCAAAAATGTGTAAAATTGAAAAAAAATATATGAAGGAAGGTGAGATTTGAAGCTCCTTAATAATAGCTTACCAAGTTGTCTTACCATTCTCCCAACTCTGCTTAGCAGATATCAACATTCTATTTAGAGACTCCAACTCTATCAATCTCTCTTCAACATCATTCGGTGTACCCAGAGCTAGATTGATTTTGTCCGTTTTTTTTGCATTCACCAAGGCATTGGCAACTGGAGTGTTCTCCATTCTCACACTGTCACCTAGTAGACTAAATTTTCTAATGATATCTTCCTTTTGCTTTTGTAACATAAATATTTTTTCTCTGTGAGCAGAGATGGCATTCCAAGTTGACCTGTCTTTTTCCTTAGATGCACTGTATGTACTGAAAACATCTTTCAACTGAGACTCAATGGAGTCCATGATATCCTTGATGCTCTTTGTGGCATTCAACCACCTTATGCAGTAAGAAAATACAATATTTTCTTCGGACTCACACATGCCTTCATAATTACTAGGATCTTTTCAACATTGGTGTGTGCCAGAGCACACTTGCCATGAAGTGCCAAAAAAAATTTCTATGCCAATTTGTCTTCAACTTATTGCCTTATCTTCTCACCAAGTTTGGAGGCATACTCCTTAAAGGATTCCAATAGATGTTTAAAATTCTATAGAAGAGTGAGAGAAGTATCCATTGATGTACCAGGTGTGACCTCCTACAAAGTTTTGATGACATCATCAATAAGATCAATTCCCTTCTGATGTGTTTCTAGAATTTCTCTTCTTCCGAATGCATGCAATGCGTCCCCTAACACCAATTTATGCACAATAGAAATCTTGTCGAGATCCACACAACCTTGAATCATGGGGAGTTGTAGAAGTTCCAAAGGAATCACTGGATGGAACCTGATTTGCTTGGATAACAAGCCTTTCAAAACATCATCACTAGAGGAGGATTATGTGGAGGACCTTTGTGATTTTGCAACCTCCCTTATTTCTTCTTCATTCTTTTTGGTAGATTCCCCATTTCTTTCTTCTTCCTCAACTCTCTCTTCTTCCTTTTCTTCTACCTTTTCTTCTTCCTTTTCTTCTTCATCTATTTTCTCTTCTTCTTTTCCACCTTCTTTTTTTTTTCCTTCATCTCACTTTCATATTTATCCTTTTCTTCTTCAAACTTATCTTTTTCTTCTTCAATATGCTCTAGAGGAACAACATCATGCTTCTCTGCTTCAACATTTTCTTCTTTTTGTTTCTCAATCTCTGAAGGATCATCTATAACATCTATTTCTGGAAGGACACCTGTACTACCTATTTTTGAAGGAATATCTGCATCATTCATTTCCAAAGAAATGTTTGTATCACTCGTACCAGAAGGAATGACTTCCTTAATGACTGTAGAGACTTCTTCTCCTGACTTAGGTGCAAAACCTAATGGGAGTGCACCAAGCATGCCATATTTCCCAACCATACCCCTGATGACATATGCATTTTCTTTCTTTAATTTATTTATCTGCTTCTTATCTCTTGTCATCAAGGTGTTTACCCTTTTCTTCAAGGTTTTCAAGCCATCTGGTGTCAAAGAGGACCCAATATATTCAAAATTTTCATTTCTTATTTTCTCTTACAGTTCAACAGCCTTTGATCTTCTTTTCATTAGAGATTCCCACAATTTCTTAGGCACATTGGACTTAACATAGTCCCAGTTAACTTCCAAAGTAATAACATACTGAATAACAACCATCATTAATATTTTTTTGTCCTCTCTACCTACTTGTTCATAAATTTTTGTTGTAGGTTGCAATATATCTTTAAAGTGTATCAAACTATTTACTAGAGGTTCTAATCTAAGAGGAGAACTAGGTCTTATCAGAGAGGCTTTTTGTTCTTCCTGGTCTGGAGATACCTCTTCTACAACTTTAGCCTTCTTCGCTTCCAGTTTGGTATGCTTAAAAACCCTATTCTTCATCTTCTTCAGAGGATGATACATAATGAAATATTTTAGAACCAACACTTGCTTCCTGTGAAGCACCTTGACCAAAGGACATTCATCCTCTCTTCTTTCTTACCAATTTTGTTGCAGGGTCTTCCTCCTCTTCCTCTTGATCTTCAATAATATTGAGGTTCTTTTCCCTTGTAGCCTTTTTCCTTCTTCCCTCATTTGACAGGTACCACCAAAGGAATTATGTTTTTCTTACTCAATCTTGTAGCAAGTCCAAAAGGATTTGGGCCTATGCCTTTTCCTGGAGCACTGGATCTAATATTTACTGTTGTAAGGCCAAAATTTGGTTTTGAAGGAGCATTCCTATCGGATCTCCTTAGACTTGATGATTCTCCAATCTTCTGCTCTCCCAAGGCCCTACTTTGTGCTATCTTCTCATCAATGAAGCCTAAAATTCTAAGCATCTTATCTGCCTTATTTCTCCTCGTAGGCTTGCTATCCTCTAGGTGAACTTCCATAAAGTTTTCTACATATGTGCCAATTCTAGGTTCACTTGTATTTTTTAAAATTTTCAACAAAACTTGTACATAGCCTTCGACTTCATCCTCTATAATCACATACCCTAAAGGTTGAATCTATACAGTCTGGGCTCAACAACTTCAACCATGCACTCATGAGAGGAGACATGAAAGTCTTCCTTATTTATTTTCCTGGAAGCCTTCTAAGAAAGTAGAACAACAAACAAACAATCAAGGATCCAAACTTCAATGCATATTTATTTTCCTTTGACATCTTCAGATTCTCAAAAAATTGTTGTCGGAGAAGTTCACACAAATCATAATCAACACCATTTACTGCCATGTCATATCTGGTGTAAGTTGTTGTAGCAGATGGGCTGATACAAGAAGTTGGGTCCACAAAAAGCTCAAAAAGTGGAAGTGCTTTTGCTGTTTTTCGGAAATTGTCACACTTGGACTGAAAATTTGAGGCACTTACACAATGAATCTTGAAAAAAGTCATTAATATGAAATTTTTAATTTTTAATTTAGTTTCCAAATATGTAATTTATTCGAATACCCAGATTGTAGAAATTAAATTTTGATGAGGATCTATAAAAACAACTTTTTAAAAGTCCCTATTTTTTTACCATACCATGCACATGTATGGACAACACTTTTTGACCCAAATAAAAGTAATTTTCTAATTAATTTTGGGGAAAGAGAGCTAACAAAATGAATATTGATGAGGAATTTTTTTTGTAATTTTTTGTTGAATTTTTTTTTTTATTAAATTTTTATTGGCCTTAATTGTTGTTTTTAAAAATCAACATGTATGGGCAGCATAATTTGACCTAAACTAAACATTTTTTGAAACTTTTTTCTTTCATTGTGTAGAGAATTGTCTGAAGATTGATGTCATATAATGTTTTTTACAAAAAACGTAACCAGAAAATAGTTATTAAAAACATAAAAAGTCTGATATTTCAAGTTTAAGGACTAGTTTGTTTTGAAATTAATTAAAAAATAGAAAATATAATCCAATCTTAATAAAAATTATATATTTGAAAACTGGACATCGTTTTCTATAATTGGTTTTAATTTTATAGATATATTCAGAAAAAAAATTCATCAGCCATATTGTCAAAGTTGAACATTCTTCTTCAATCTGCCTTACTTTTTTAGTTGCAGGTCAAAGGCTAAGGCTTGCATTTCCAAGCATTTCTTGAGCCTAAAACCAAGGCTACATGTGGGTTGGAGATTCAAAATTTTAATAAGGCGTATGCATTTTTAAAAACGCATACGCGTTACAAAACACATGTGTTCTTTATTTATTTGATTATTTAAAAAAAAAATGCTTTTTAGAAACGCGTATGCGTTTTTCTTTTCAAAAAGTGTATGCATTTCTAAAAAACATTATTTTTGAAATAAATGACTTGTACGTGTTATATAACGCATATGTGTTTTTTAGTGCATACGCATCTTTTTAGGCTTGGGTACCCGATGCATAACGCATACGCGTTTTTTAAAAATGCATATGCATTTTCTAGGAGATGTTTTTTTTTGCCGAAACTTCCCCTCTTCGTGGACCCAACTTCTTGCACTTACCCAGATACTGAATTTTCTCTAGTTGTGAAGTATATTTTGTGTTTGATCATTATAGATGCATACTTCATAGAAGGATTAGTAATAGGATTCATTGCAAGAGCCCTTTTGTCATATGTAGCTCCGATGAGCTCCATCACCACATTATTCTTCACAGATTTCAACATTGGTACCAGTTTGGTGTCACAGAGTCTAGTAACTGCCTTAATCACTTCCTTAGTTATAAGATGGGGTCTTTCAGTCCACAAAATTTTTCCATGCATTCTTATAAGAGTTGGTTTAACATATTTATCATCAATAATGGAGCTGAAATTAGGAAAGGAGTTCCATCGATCGAACTTCTTTTCAACAATATTTGAATACTTATGTTTTATCAAGAAATTATTCCCGATGAGCTCATGTTGCCACATGTCTCTCAATTTTCTTTTATTATATTCCTCAGTTTAAACTTAAATGTACATCGTAGTGTCTTCAATGGGCATGACACCATGAGTAATCGATGAGAAGGTGCCTAGAGGGTCATCATCAAAAACCTTCATAAAATATTTCTTATAGGAAGTTCTAGGTCTTTCTGATGCTTTTACAACTACAAGAGTTTCCATTTTTCCACACATTGAGCTCTAATTATTTGAGAAAGAAGATTTCAACAAACCCAAAATAGCACAAAAGAGTACTAAAATACCTTTTTCTTTTGCGAAAAATCAAAACTAGGGTTTGCACCTAGCTCGCTCTCCAAATCAGCTCAAGTATGCTCCAAATCACTCTCTAATTTCTTCGAATCCACAAGTGATTAATTTTTTTTAATAATTTTTCTTTAAAGATCATTTTGATTCCCTAATTCGCATTAAATGTGATGGAATTCAAAAAGTTGATAAAAACCTTTCTGATGCACTAAAAAACCCTAATTTCCTCTACAAACGATCATGCCTGCATATTTTATTTTGTTTCCTTTTGCATAAACTCTTCCCATTCATTCCTTACAACATATCTTCATACCAAAGACTGGCATGCCAAATATCAGGGTGTTTAAACAATTTTCTATTAATACTCCCCCTAAGACCATGCTAGGTCTAATTTCCAAAGGAATTGTCTGCACCGGATGAGGGCACAAATGCATCTGATGATTTTATCTCTTCTTTCTTTTTCCACATCTTTTCATTTCTTGCTTAACCTCATATTTGCCAATTTTCTTCACTAGTTCATTCTTCCTTAGCTAATCAGATTGCTTTCCCTTTTTACTTCTACAAAATATTGAAATATGTCCCAGTTTGTTGCAATTGTAGTAGACAACATTTCTCTAATTTGTTTCACCTCCACTAACCCTTGATCTTAATTGATTTTCTTTGTGTCCAAACTTATTAAATGTATAGCAGTAGCCAAAAAAATATTGATTCATTCTACCTTCATTAAACCAAGTCATCATCTGAGTTTTGCATTCACTAGCACTATGTCCAATTTTCTTGCATGCAAAACATTGTTCGGAGAAATATCTAGCATAATAGTTTATTGTACTTGTAGACTCTGTTGCCTTATGACCAAATTTTTTGCATGAAATAAAAACACAATTGAAGGATGGGTACCTTTGAGCATTTGGTTGTCTGATAGGTGGTCTCCTAGTAAAGCTTCTTGAGTTCTTTGTTTGTTTTCCTTTACCTCGAGTCTTTTTATTGTTCACTATGTTTGAGGTCTTCATGGCTTTTGAGATTTCACCTGTTTCTAGTCCTATTATCTTTAGATGGTTTATGTCCTACAATAAATTCATCAAGCTTGGTGGAGCTTGTTTTGAAACTATCTTCACATACTTTTTCTTTTTCTAGATCTTTTCTTAGGTTTACCACTTCTTGTTCAAGCCTTAAGCATTTGTCAAACTTTCTTTGCACCACTATATTCAGACAATCTTCAATTATCTTCTTTTCCTCCACTTGCACCTTCAATCCTGTAATCTCTTCATTTGCTTGTTTTAATTGCTCACTAACTTCTTAGTGTCTTTCTTTGAGTTTATTCAATTACTTTTTCAATTTTCAAATGCATTCATTTTCCTCATCAAGATTTTCTTTCAAATTCTCTATTTTCATTTTCAGCTTTTTCAAGATCATCAAGGATTGTTCGAAGTTCTTCTTTATCATCCATTTGTTCAATATTCAAGATCTTCATCAAGTTGTTATGCTTCTTTAGAGGAACCAAGATCTAATAAGCGTTGTTAAATAACCAAGATACTGATAGGGGGGGGGATCGAATCAATATCTTCTTTAATTTATTGAGAAAACACCATCCAATTACTTCAATGCATATAATAGTAAAAATGAGAAGAAGAATTAAAAAACATAGAAGCACACAACACATGAATAACTGAATTTTTATGTGGAAAACTCAGAATGGGAAAAACCACGGTGAGGATTAATTCACAATATAGTAGAACTAGTTATAAGATATTACAAAGGGTGGCTCACTGTATAGAATGAGAGGTTCACTGCCTACATAGATACAATAAAAAAATGGCTTACAACTAGAATATGAACTGATAAAGTTACACCTCACAAGTGCAGATTCAATTTGTTTGATACTCAAAAAAATTGCACACCAGCAGATTAATATTTGATTTGATTCGTATTCACATTCAATTTTTCATCTTCAATCTCAAAACTATCCAATATATATATCTAACTCATCTGCAAACATCAATTAGATTGGCCTAATTAGATGCATCTCTTATTCACCAAAAGGATAACTCTCCACTTTAGTAATGTACATAATTCTTCCAAAATAAATTCAAGCATGTAGCATACTTTATCATGTTAGCTTGGATCTTAGAATAGGTTGCACATACATCCACAATACAAAATTAATTCACTATCCCACCAACTATCTATTAGGTCGTCTAGAGATAGACCTAATAACAAAATACAACAACAGAACAATGCCAAATTTTTGGACAAGCACTTGAACACATGATTCTAAACCTACACACTTCCAATGTTCATCCAAAAACCATTTCTCGAAAACTACAAGAAACAGTAGTCACCGATGGAGGATTGTAGACCAAAATATTAGAGGATAAAACTTGTATACCCATTCAGAATACCAGATCAACCTTGAGCTTAAACTTGCAGTTGAAACTCATATAACACGGTGATTTAAAGTCCACCCCAGCAAAGTCTGCCTACAGGGCCAACACTGCCAAAAAAGGAAAGGATGGTAAGAGAGGTATACCGGAGCTGAGTGGCAGAGAGGGAAAGGGAAAAAATTTAATTGGAAAAGAATCGAAAGGTGATACTATTGTGGAAACCATGGTAATGACTGGTGGGGTGAACACCAAAAGGAGATCTGAAGGCTGGCAAAAAATAGTAAAAAGAGATGGGTTGTTGAGGATTCGGAGGAGAAGCGGTCTAACAACAAAGAGTATAAGGATGAGGAAACTGAGGAAGAGGAGGATGAGAATGTGGAGGGGCCCTAGTTTACCTTGGAAGATAGAAAGCTACCTAAAGAAACCTCGGCCTCTCATTCTTTGCATCCCTCGGTCGATGAGCTTGAAGAGATCCTAGGGACTATGGACATTAGGGAGGAGTGTTGTGCCTTGGAGAAGAAAATGGACAAGCTCAACAATCAGCTTCGAGGGTTGACCCGCTTTATAATGAAGTTGGGCCAATTTGTCACTATCACCCTATCCACTATTATCAAGGAGGAGTTGGAGGGTAATAATGGCCAGGAGAACAAAGACTAGGTTGGTGGTGATGCCATGGACCTCCTATTTAAAAACTGGGATAATGCCAGTAAGTTGTTGCCTGTGTCGGTGTTATGTTTTTTGGCTGCCTTTTTGTGGTTTATGTGTTGTCAAAGTGTTGTCTCTGTTAATTTTTGCTTCTATGTTATCTTTTTAGTCTTGTTCCTTTTTGGCCCTTGTGGCTCCTTGAGAAGGGTCCAATGCCTTGTAAGTGTTGCTTAACTTTTCAAAAAAACATGGTGACATCAATGACAACACAAAAACTGCATCAATGATATGTTCCTCTTAGTTCTTCCAACATAATCGACCTCCAATATTATAGTCTTCATTGACTATAAACAAACTTTATAAATTGGCTTCTATCAAAACAAGTGATAGTCAATTTCTATTAACATATAGAATATGTTAAATATATATATATATATATATATATCATATTATATACATATATAATTAAATACCATCATGTATATATATGTATATATATAACCACTAATATATATTTAAATATATCGTAAGTAAATAATGTAAGCATACATTTGATATATATATATATATGATTACAGGCAAGATAGTATATAATAAACACATTATTTTGAATGTATACATATATATAATAAGTCAAATTCAATAGGGACTAAGATGCGAGGAAGGGCGTCTTGGTCCTCCTGATGAGATTCTCAAGTTTTAAGGGCTGAAACAAACAACAAACAACACACAAAGGGTTCTGAGCAAAATAACCCTAGGAGGGACTAAGATGCTAGGAAGGGTGTTTTGGTCCTAGCAAAGGTTTTTGTTAGAAAAACAACAAATTTTGAGTTATTTACAATGTTTATAGGTTGCCTATTCAGGGATCTGATGTTTGGAAACAAAAAATTGTGCAAATGGATGCAAGGAAAAGTAACTAATAACAAGCAATTGAATGCAAAGTTGAATGCACTTTTTTCAATATTCAATGCAATAACAACATTTGTAAATGCAATTGGAATGATTAACAATGCACTTTTTAGTTTTTCAATGATATGAAATGATGTAAGAAATTAAAAATGCAACCTATATGCACTTTCACAAATGCAAATATGAGAAACCTTAGATGTAATTTCACTAATGCAATATGCAAGAAACCCTAGATACACTTTCACTAATGCAAGATACAATTAATAAAATCTATATCTAAGACTTTTGTGGAATCCAAATAAGAAAGGAATTCTCAACAATGTCGGGTTCATGAAAATTTTTGGTTGAAAAATGTGGACACTACAATGTCACCCTTTCTCCAACTAATCATTCAAAGATGTCCTAAGAACCCTAATTGGATTGACTATCAACCCCACAAGGTGAGTAAATTCTCAATTAGGAGGACCTAGGAAAAGTTCTTTTAGACATTTAGGGGTTCACCACCAATCAAATTCCTGGAAGAGAAAAATAAGCATTCAACCTACAAAACCTAGTTATGCAAGCTAAATGGGAGATGCAAATAATGAAATTATGAAACAACAAGCTGGGATGTGCGTACCTGGGAAGTCTAGAGATGTTTTGAGGATTCTAGAAATGTAAAAATTCTATCAAATTTTTTTAGGGAGGACAAATATTCCCTTACTATTGTCTTAGTCTCATGGCTATTTTTTGGGGTAGATGTACAAAATCTTCAGATCTCATAGCAGAATCTCAAAGAATCTCTAAAAAATACCCCTAGGAGGACTAAGATTCCCTAGGTGGCATATCAGTCCCATTTTGGATTTTTGAAAACTCTGAATGTAATTTTGAGCTCAAAGGTCTGCACTTGCATCCTCTCAGATCTCAGATTCTCAAACTTTCAAATTTGACTTGTAGGTGAGTTTCCGCGAAGTTGACAACTTTGTGATGCAACTTTGTAACTTTGCAATCTTTCACTCCAAATGATCTTCAAGTCTTCAACCTAAATCTGCAATCACAAGCATACAAGAGAAGGAAAACTTGTTGAATGTTAGTGAATGGGGGTTTTCCTTGGTCAAACCCCTTGTTGGTAATTAAACCTTGAAATAAAATGAAATAAAGGAGGGAAATGATGAATGAACAACATGCAATGTTACAAATCACCAAACCCTTATTGTAAAGTCTACAAACTTGTGTGAAATGGCTAATTGGAATTTAGATCTTTAACCAATGGAATGCTTTGATAGATCTTTCTTCAATTGCTTACCTGACTCAAAATCTTACATCATAAATGTTAGCACAAAAACATACATGACACAATAATCTCCTTTGATATGATGCTTGAATTGTGATGATGGCTCTAAAATGCTTGAAGAACTACTCTTGAATGCTCTTGTGAAATCAAGTATGCTATAATGAATTCTCTCACAAAAGAATTAGGTGAGAATGAGAGAAAGAACCTTGTATTTATACTTATCTATGATTAATATCTCAAAATTACATCACACCAAGCCGACATAGGAAAATATTAATTAAAGGAGGCTAAATCCTGCCAAAATTTAAAATTAATCCTAAAAATAAGCCGAGGACTAAGATGCCCCAGGTGGCATCTTAGTCTCAAGGCTCAATTGTCGGGGCACAGACTCCAAAAAGGGACCTTTTTAGGTGTGTTCAAAATTAGGGTCTTAAGACCCTTGGGGGACTAAGACACCCTGGGTGGCATTTTAGTCCCGACCCAAAAATTAGGAAGACATAGACATAATCATTAAATTCTCATTTTCCCTTTGATTATTGTCGAGATTAGCCAAAAAAAGATGTAGTTTATTAGGCTTGTGTATGCAAAATAGGACCAATTAAGACATAAAGAAGGGTAAATAAAGGAATACATTCCCAAACAAGTGTGAAAATGCAAGGGTATGCATTTTAGTACACTACAAAAACCCATTCCAGATCAACTAAAAAAGAGGGATCCTGTTAAGAGAGGACCCATTCACCATCAAGGGCGAATGGGTCCTGGCACACTTTTACAAGACCAAACTTTTCCCAATGAGATATTTTGTTAATTAAATTATAAGTGTGTGGATAGATCTTTGGGAGGTGTCAAAATTAAGGCCTAAATTTGAATTTAAAGGGGTTTAATTACTCCAATTAACCAAAATTAATTAATACCACCTAGGTAAATGTGAAAGTGTTTTATAACACTTTACAACACTTAAAAAAGGTACAAATTATGTACATTTTATTCAGAAAGTGGCCCATTAGGCTTAATTAAGCATGTACATCCTAGAAAAGTGTGAAAGTGTGTTACAACACTTTACAACACCTTTGCAAAGGATCAATTAAGGGATTTTTTAGTAAAATAAATGTCCTAGAATAGTGTGAATGTATACAACACATTACAACACCACTCCAAGACATCATTAGCTGAGTTTTAATGTTAATTATCAAACCAAGTAAGGAAAGGGATACTTTTTCCAAATTACTACAATACCTCAATGAGATATGTCCTTATGGACTAGAATTATTGCAAGATATTCCCAAAGTGGATTACATTTTCTAGAATCCCCCATGCCTATACCAAAATGAAAGATTTGGAGAGGGGTATGTACATCCATACAAAAGGATTAAGAAATGATGTATTATTTTACATACTTATAACTTCTCTCATATATATGTGTATACAAAATGTGGAAGCATACAAAAGTTAGGTCAACTTTTTAACAAAATGCCTCAAAGAGATGTGGTTTAAAAATTTAATTGGAAAGTGTAAAGAATTATGTAATTTAAAATGTGCATTGACAAGCTAAGGTTATAATGATAAAAAAACAATGATGAACATGGAAAATGAAAAATAACAAAATCAAAGCAAGCCAAAATAGAATGAAATAAAATGTGTAAAGACTTCACATACATAAAAAATGGAGATTCAAATGGAGGAGTTCTACCCAATTATGTAGCCTTTACTTCTTCTTGCATCAAACTTCTCAAAAAATTTAGTTTTTCAAAAGCTTGTTTCCTTTTCAATGTTCAATTATATATCACTCTTGAGTGGAATTGAGACTTGAATTGATATTATATGCCTTTCAATGTGAAAAATCCGCTATTTCATGCAAAGGTGTTGGAAAGATCATAAGAAAGGTGGTAGAATGTGAAAAGATTGCATGCACACTTCACAAAAGCATCAAAAAGATTCTTTTTTTTTTAAACACGTACATAACCAAGAGAATATGTAGAATGTGAGCCTTATAGATCATGGGTATATTGATATTTTTACCATTTTTAGAGCAAGACAAATCACACTCGCATTATAATACGAGCACTTTATGTCTTGCTAAATAAACAACTAAATCTCAACTTCTTCAAAACACACTTGCGTTATGATAAAGTTGATCTTTTATAAGTTTATTTTCTCTCTCTCTCTCTCTCTCTATCCTTAGCCATCCATCCCACTTAGCCATCTAGGTATCTCACTTATACCTAAACCCTCAACCCTAGACATTATGCCTTAAATCCTAATTCCATAAACCCTTAAACCCTAATCCCTTAAATCCTAAACCCAAATCTCTCTTTCTCTCTCTCACTCCCTCTCTCTCTTTCCCCTCTCCCCTTAATTCTTAAACCCTAAACCATTAAAACTTCTACCCTTTACCGTTAACCATCTACCCTCTATCTCTCTCCCACTCCCTCTCTCTCACTCCCTCTATCTCTATACCTCTCTCTCTCAAGTCTCAAGTGTCTCTCTCCTACCCCCTCTCATGTCTCTCTCCCTCTCTCAATCACTCCCTCTATCTCTCTCACCTCTACCCTAAATTTTCTACCCTCTACCCTAAACCCTTTAGCCCTAAACACTTAAACCCTCCACCCTCTACCCTTAACCATCTACCCTCAGTCTATCTCCCACTCCCTCCCTCCCTCCCTCTCTCTCACTCTCAATTCTCTCCCTCCTACCCCCTCTCCCTCTCTCAAGTCGCTCCCCCCTAGCACCTCTCCCTCTCTTAGGTCCCTATCTCTCTCTCTCACTCAATCCCTCTATATCTCTCCCATCTACCCTTAACCCTCTACCCTTAACCCTTAAACCCTCTACCATTTATCTCTCTCCAACTCCCTCCCTCTCTCTCTCTCTCATGTACCCCCTCCCCCTCTCCCTCTCTTAGGTCTCTCTTCTCACTCACTCCCTCTATCTCTCTCTCCACCCTTAGTCTCCCTCCCTCCTCCCACTCTCTCCCTCACACTCCCTCTATCTCTCTCCCACTCCCTCTCTCCCTCTCCCTCTCTCTCTCTCAAGTATCTCCCTCTTACCCCTTCTCCCTCTCTTAGGTCTCTCTCTCTCTCACTTACTCCCTCTATCTTGCTTCCCTCTACCCTTAACCCTCTACCCTCTACCCTTAACCCTTAAACCCTCTACTCTCTACCCTTAACCCTCTACCTTCTCTCTCTCTCAGTTCTCTCCCTCCTATCCCCTCACCCTCTCTCAGGTCTTTCTCTCCCCTCTACCCTTAACCCTCTACCCTATAACCTCTACCCTTAACCCTTAACCCTCTACCCTCTATCTCTCTCCCACTCCCTCCCTCTCCATCTCTCTCTCTCACTCCATATATCTATCTCCCACTCCCTCTCCCTTGTCTCTCTCTACCCTAAACCATCAAACCTATAGTTCCTCAACCCTATACCCTTAATTCTCAAGCCTCTACCCTATGCATTGGATCCTAAACCCTCATATATCTATATCACTCTCTCCTCTTATCTCCTTCTCTCCATCTCACTTTTCCCTCCATCTATCCCTCCATTCATCCCTCCCTCTCTACCCTAATTCCTCAACCCTATACCCTCAACCCTTAAACACTCAACCCTAAACCCTAAACCCTAAACCCTACACCCTCTACCCTTAATCCCTCTACCCTCAACCCTCAACCCTAATCCATCAACCCTTAAACCCAATTAAAATCTCTACCCTAATTTCTCAACCCTTAATCCCTCAACCCTTAAACCTTCTACCCTCTACCCTCTACCCTTAAACGATCAACCCCTATACCCTATACATTGGACCCTTAACCCTAATCCATCAACCCTATACCCTCAACCCTCTACCCTTGACCTTAAACCCTAAACCCTCAACTCTTAAACCCTAAACCCTTAAACCCTCCACCCTCTACCCTCTATGCTATATAGTAAACCCTCAACCCTCAATTCTCAACCCTCAACCCTTAATCCCTCAACCATAAACCTTTAAACCCTAAAACCTCAACCCCTATATCCTCAACCCTAATCCTTCAACCACATACCCTCAAACCTATACCCTAAACCCTCTACCCTCAACCCTAAACCCTCAACCCTCAACCCTCAACCCTCAACCCTAATCCCTCAACCCTATACCCTCAACCCTAATCCATCAACCCTATACCCTCAACAAAATACACTAATCCATCAAACCTATAGGTCCTCAACCATATACCCTCAATTCTCAACCATCTACCTATAAATTGGATCCTCAACCCCCATCAATCTCTATCCCTCCCTCCTCTTCTCTCCTTCTCTCTATCTCACTTATCTCTCCATCTCTCCCTCCCTACATCGCTCCCTCTCTACCCTAATCCCTCAACCCTATACCCTCAACCTTTAAACCCTTAAACACTCCACCCTAAACCCTCAACCCTTAAACCCTAAACCATTAAACCCTATATCCTCTACCCTCAACCCTTAAACCCTTAAATCCAGGTAAAATCTCTACGCTAATCCCTCAAATATCAACCCTTAATCCCTCAACCCTTAAATCCTCAAACCTCAACCATCTACCCTCAACCATAAACCCTTAAAACCCAACTCCCAACCCCTATACCCTCTACCCTATACATTGGACCTTCAACTATAAT
The DNA here is from genome assembly GCA_007115665.2 of Sequoiadendron giganteum. NCBI lineage: Eukaryota > Viridiplantae > Streptophyta > Pinopsida > Cupressales > Cupressaceae > Sequoiadendron > Sequoiadendron giganteum. The sequence goes on along the minus strand of CM021110.1, from coordinate 411,700,528 downwards.
CCGTCAACCCTATAACCTCAACCCTCTACCCTCAACCTTAAACCGTCAACCATTAAACCCTCCACCCTCTACCTTATACATTAAACCCTCAACCCTTAATCCCTCAACCCTCAACCATGAAACCCTAAAATCTCAACCCTTATAACCTCTACCCTATTTATTAGATCCTCAACCCTCATCTGTATATATCCCTCCCTCCTCTTCTCTCCTTCTCTCTATCCCAATTCTCCCTCCATCTCTCCCTACATCCATCCCTACTTCTCTAACCTAATCCCTCAACCCTATACCCTCAACCCATAAACAATCAACCATAAAACCTCAACCCTCAACCCTTAAACCCTCAACCCTCTATCCTCAACCAAATACCCTCTACCCTCAACCCTATACCTTCAACCCTTAAACCCTTAAACCCAAGTAAACTCTCTACCCTAATCCCTCAACCCTCAACCCTTAATTCCTAAACCTTCAAAGCCTAAACCCTCTATCATCTACCCTCAACCCTCAACTGTTAAACGAGCATGTTTAGGATCATCATGGAAAAAACAAGCCCTTAAGTGGCAATAAAATTCTAAAAAATCAGAGTTAGGCAACTTGACGTAAAATTTTGAATAAATAACTATATTATTTAAAAAATATGTAAGAATAAAATCTGTTGCAAATTGAATATAGTTTCTAAACTACTAGGTTTATTTTTATTTTAAAAAAATCTATTTGGTGAAAATTTGAAATTTCAATGTAGTAGTACTTAAATTTCAGGGAAAAAATAAGAAATAGGTGTTTGTCTTACCACCCTAACCACAAAAAAATGATAATATTGTTTTATAATATTTTATATATAAGTAGAAGAGTCATGTCCTAATGTGATGCATATTTTTTTGTAATTTTTTTCGAAATAAATAATTAATTATGATTTTTTATTTCAACTTTTAAAAAATATAAAAACTCATACATCTAACCACCTTAACTTGGTCAAAACTTCATGAAATTCATTTTTTTTTTTTAATCCTATAGTATGTGAAGCATAGAATGTGACACATGTTTCAAATTCAAAAAATGTGATAACATTTGAAAGCTATAGATGTTTTTCAATCAAACTATCAATCAGGACTTTAGTCGTAATTCAAATAGAAAATAAATAATAATTATTTATTAAATTCAAAGTAAAGCATAATTTATATGGGTGGAAATCTAAGAATCTCCTTTAAAAACCCTTTTCATTTCATCAATTTTGGGTAAATAAAAGGTCGTCAACCACATGGGCCATCATATCACTTACATATCGCTAGTTTTTAGCCCATCATGATCCTGCACATACCCAAACTCTGAACCATCAACCTCTATACTCTCTACCCTATACATCAGACCCTCAACCCTAATCCCTCAACCCTATACCCTCAACCCTCAACTCTCAACCTTAAACCCTCAACCCTCAACCCTTAAACCTTAAATCCTTAATCCCTCCACCCTCTACCTTATACATTAAACCCTCAATCCTCAACCTTCAACCCTTAAACCCTAAACCCTCAACCCCTATACCCTCTACCCTCAACCCTAAACCCTTAAACCTTATACCCTCAACCCAATACCCTCTACCCCTTACCCTAATCCCTCGACCCTATACCCTCAAGCCAATACCCTAAACCATCAACCCTATAGGTCTTGAACCCTCAACCCTCAATTCTCAACCATCAACCCTATGCATTGGATATTCAAACCTCATATATTTATGTCCCTCCCTCCTATTATCTCCTCTCTATCTCACTTATCCTTCCATCTATACCTCCCTCTCTATCGTAATCCCTCAACCCTTTACCATCAACCCTTAAACCCTTAAAAAATCAACTCTCAACCTTAAACCTTCAACCCTTAAACCCTCTACCCTCTATCCTTAACCCAATACCCTAAACCATCAACCCTAATCCCTCAACCCTATACCCTCAAACCTTAAACTCTATACCCTAAACCCTTAATACTTAAAACCTTTAATCCCTCAAACCTTAAACCGTAAACCCTACACCCTCAACCCTTAATCCCTCAACTCTCAATCCCTAAACCCTCAATCGTCAACCCTTAATCCCTCAACCCTCAACCCTTAAACCCTAATCCCTCAACCCTCAACCCTAGAACCCTTAAACCCTCTACCCTTTACAATATAAACTAAACCCTAAAACCTTAATTCTAACCATCTACCCTATACATTGGATCCTCAACCATAATCCCTCAAGAATATACCCTATAACTCCTATACTCTACCCTCAAACCTCAATGCTAAACCTCATCCCTCTTAAACCCTTAATCCCTCAACCCTTAAATACATAAACCCTCAACCCTCTACCCTATACATTATACCCTCTACCTTATAAATTAGAACCTCAACCCTAATCCCTCAACCATATAACTTCAATCCCTATCCCTCTCTCTCTCTCTATCCATCCATCTCACCTCTCTCTCCCCCCTCTCTCCTACCCTCTCTAATTGTCTCTGTCAACCCTCTCCCTATTTCTACATACCTCTCACTCAATCAATCCCTACCACTCTCTCTCACTGCCTCTATCTCTCTCTCACTCTATCTCCCTCCCATTCCCTCTCAATCACTCCCTCTCTCTCCCTATCTCTCAGGTCTCTCCCTCCCACCCCCTGTCTCTCTCAAGTTTGTCCCTCTAGCACCCTACCTAGGTATCTCTCTCTCATCTCTCTATCTATCACTCCCACCCTACCTAGATAAGTCCCTCTCACTCCACCTCCCTCTCTCTATGTCTCTCTCATGTCACTCCCTCCCACACCCTCTGTCTCTCGCTCTCACTCTCCCTCTCTCTCACCTCCTCTCTCTCCCACTCCCTCTCTCTCACACTCCATCTCACTACCTATTCTCAAGTCTCTCTCGCTCACACCCTCACACCCTCAAGTATCTCCCTCTAGCACCCTACCTAGCTAAGTCCCTCTCTTTCTCTCCCTCTCTCTCTCCCCTCGTCTCCATCTTTCTCTCTCCCTCTCTCTCAATTCTCTCTCTCCCACCCCCTCTCTCCCTCTCTCTCTCTCCCTGTCCCTCTATCCCTCCCACCCTACCTAGCTAAGTCCCTCTCACTCCAACCCATTTTGTCCCACTCCCTCTCTCTTAGGTCTATCCCTTCCACCCCCTCTCCCTCTCTCATAGCTCTCTCTCTCTACCTCTCTACCTCTCCCTCTCAAGTCTCTAACTCCCTCTCTCCCTCATGTCCTACTTAGATGGCTCTCTCTCTCTCTCTCTCTCTCTCTCTCTCTCTTAAAATTCTCCCTCCCTCTAAAGACATTCATAAATACATACATATTTAAGTAGACACACATACACACAAACATACATACTTACTTACTTACATATGTACAAGCATACATACATATGTACATACAATATTATATGTGCATACAAGCATACCTATCCATATGCACTTATGATCTTAGATACATACATACATATATGCATACATACATACATACATACATGTACTGATACATACATATATACAAACATACATAGATACATACAGATAGGCATACATAGATACATGTTATATAAGAATTCATACATACAAACATTCAAATATATATACATACATTTAATTGATTAGCATTTAACAAAAAGTAAGACATAATGTGCTCGCATTATGTCTTGCTAGACATGTCTTGCACAAATGCAAAAACCATGTGAAAAATAAGAAACATGTGAACACATTATAATATGCTCACGTTATAACATGATCACATTATTTCTTGCTTTGGGAATCCCCAAGCCTTGGGCTTGGAGGGCCTTTCCAACGTCCAAAGATGTGTTTTTGCAAATTCTACAATATTTCACATAATCGCATTCGTGCTCACCATTAGGTTTGCACATGTTTCAATGTTGAACAAATCATACACCTAGGTAATGTTAGGCTCTCTTAGCTATCTAATGATGTTTTTTTGTCACTTTTTGACAATGTTAAGCCTTTGATCTATAATTTATTTTCTTTGTGTGTTTGTTTTTTGGCAAAAACCAACGTTTGGTTTTTTTTTCATTATAAATTAATCGTTTATCAAAATTTCAAATAAATTACATTTTTAGAAACTAGACTCCATTCTACACATATTTAAAATAAAATTCAATTAGTTTCCAAAATTAATAGGGGTAGCATGACAAAAAATCTATTTTTTAGGAAATTTCCACTTTGACAATTAGTGAAAAATAAAAAATTCATTAAAAATTTATCAAAAAAATCGAGCATAAACTACATATTGTGCACTAATTTCTCATTGAAGTGATTTCAAAATACTAAAAAGATGTTCACCATGCTAGGGAGCCACAAAAGTTGCCATGTTATGTTTTTTTGAAAAAAATAGCACCAATTTCTATGGTCCCCTCTTTTGAACCCCTTAATCTCAACCATTTAAAAAATAAATAAAAAATTAGAAAGTAGACTTAGAGAACTATGATCCTTTTTTTGTTGCATCTCAAAATGTTGAGTGTAACTATCCTCAATTTCACGTCCAAGGTCAATATTTCCTAATTTTAGAAAAAAAAGTGGCCACTTAAGCCCCCTTTTTGGTCCCCCATCTTTTTGCACTTACCCATTAATTCTAAACATATTCATTAAAATAATTAAAAATTACACTAAAGTCATTCTAGGAAACTTTGCAAAAATTTGGACACATGTGCCCTTTTTGGGCGGGGGATCTTGGACACTTAAGACAATTTTAGACACTTTGTGCCAAAGTGGGACACTGCTCCAAGGTGGGACACTTTGTGCCAACGATGGACGCTTTGTAACTATCTTTTTTGTGTTCTAATAATACTTCAAATACATGAAAAAGTACTTCAAATGCATGAAAACGAAGAAAAAGCGGTGCAAACTCCACTCACCATAGGTTGGATCACACATCATGTCACCTCATCCCTCAACACACCAAGTATAGGAGGCTTGTAAGTTCATTGGCTCAACATCCTAGATCACTCTACACCAACGTAAAATCCAAGAAGGTAAATGTCAAAATGAGATAAAAATATAATTTTCATTCATATATACCTTGTTTAATTATAAGGATGTATATTTTACTTTAGCTTTATCTCATTCAAATCAACATATCGGGGGTTAGAGAACTTCATGTTTGACACAATTTTTTGCATTAAATTTGTAATTTCACTCTTGATCTCATCAATAGTCTATCACTATGTGGCATGGTACTTGAAAATACCCTATGATAAGACTTAGGTAATTCGACGTGGTTTTGTGGCTACCCTGATTCCACCTCCATAAAGCAAGCAAAATCAAGGGGCATACATCTACCCTCGAATTTGATTCTTTATAGAATTTTGATAAGAGGATTTTTGAATGATTAATGAATCTATGTTGTAGCATGTGGTTCCTAACATTGTGGTTTTATAGATAACTACAGTGGGGGCTTCATTCTCCCTAATGAATCCATATTAATATCCTTTCATAAAGTATGTTTGAATTCCATTATCTTGCATATATAGATAGTGTCATATGGCCGCTAAAGTGGGGGGCTAAGTGTAGTGTAGAAAATTGTACCCTTTTCTAGGAGAAAGTACAATTAACACTTATTTGGACCTATTTTGGTGACCTTTTCATTAATACATTTTAAAATCCCATTAAAGGCCCATAATACACCTTTATCATGTATCCCAAGAACTATTTTACTTAATTTTATTTAATTCCTGAAACTACAATGCACATTGAATAAATATTATGAATCAAATTAATCCTTTGACATTTAAGCAATCCTGATGATTTAGGTTAGGACCCATTCGCCCATGGGTGAAAATTTCCTCATTAAGTGCCTTGAACTCAAATTTTGATATGTTTTTGGTGGCATTTCAATCTCTCAAATTCAAATTTCACATGTCAGCTTTTAGGATATAATAATTGGAAAATTACATAGGAAGCCTATAAAACCTCATCTCACATTCATTTTACGGTAGCAAGACAAGAAGGAAGAGAAATTCACATGAGATCAAGCATTCATATTCAAGAGAAACGATAAGCATTCAAAAGTGAAGTCTTGGAGCAAGATTTGAGTTATTTTTGTACGTCTTCAAGATCCTTTTGTTATCAAGATCAAGCTATAGAGAAGGGGGATTCTCTACTCACGAGTTCTCTTCACTCAAAGAGCCTCATGGGGTGAACTTCCCTAAACTACCTCAAGGAATAGTGGTGAGAGTTATAAAATCTGAAAGAGCGGGTCACCAAGGTTCTCTGGACAAACTAACAAGCTCTCGACCAAAGGACATCAGTGCAAAATACAGATGACAACATGATGCGTTGGCACCCCTGAGGCGTGCTGGAATCTGGTACGGATCATAAATAAATTTTATCTTATAAAATAGCTAAGTGACTTCTTCTACTCTAATTTCTGAGAACTTCTATAATGATAGAAAGTGATAAAGCTGAAATAAAGCAAAATAGATAAAGAGAATAAGAAGTAGAAAAAAAATACTTACAACCATGCAAGTGATGAAGCCTCTGACTAGTAGATGTCCTTAATACCTGCATCTGTAAGAATTGGAGAAATTGTTGGGGCTGTATAGGGGTTTTCCTAAGTCAAACCCCTATTTTGGTGTTCCCACCTCCATGAACAACCAGATAGAAAGAGAGAGATGAGTCGAAATGGAAAGAGCACGTGGTTAAAGAAAAACCCAATTCAGAGTAGAACCCAAACCACAAAGTGAGTATGATAAAAGGAATCCCCACTCAAGGAGGAGAGCCCGTATCATGATATGTAAATATGAAATACTAGGGGATATGGAATCCCAAGATGCTCACAAGCATAAGGCAATGGAGGTTTCACATGTAAGATCCAAGGGCTGCAAAGAGTGTTGCTAAGAGAGCTTGAAAGAGCTTGAAGTTGTTGTGACAAGTTGTATGAAGCTATGTAAGAAAGAGCAAGATGGTAGACAGTTAAAGCCAAAGCAAGAGAGAAGCTAGAAGTAGAAGAGAGATGCAAATGAAGTGAAAAGATAGCATCTAAGGAAAGAAAAGAAGCTTCTCGGGCCATTTTCGAGCGTCCCCAGTTGTTACCACTGACAAAGCTAGTTGAAAAGTGGAAAACATGCACATAAATGGTAATTTGAATGTTGAAATGTCATAGGATGCTAGCACGGTGCACATACATCTGTGCGGCGTGCTACTATCTGGACACATCATGATACAAAGCAACATGACCGAGAAAAGCATGAAGTTTGATGTAAAGTTGATGCATGAGGGAATCTACTGAAAAGGAGTGTTGGAGAATCTTGAGATGGAGAAAGGTTGATGTAAGGGCTAAAATGAACCTACTCAAGATGCTAAGGGAGTGGATACTAAAATGAATGTACTGAAGAACATATGTGAATTTGCAAGGGGTGTAATTTTGTGACTATACAGTTTTCCCCCACTTTAGCGAGCATATGAATCTATGCTAATATGCATGCTAAAGGAAACCTACTAAATGTAAATAACATCATATTACCAAAATGATACTATAGAGGAAGAAAACAAATGCTTGAACTATGGAAGCATGCCCCTAGGCTGGAGACTTGCAAAGAAAATGCATTAGAGAAGAAAGATCTACACCAAACAACAATGTTAGAACAAAAAGCTAAAGGATTCAAGTTAGCAAATTAAAAGAGACCTCAATGTAAAAGGTTGTCTCAATACTATGCATCATCTTGAAATTAAGAAAGAACACACAGAAGAATTCTAAGATGAAGAAAGGAAGGGCATATACTCATGATGAAGAAAGTGCAGATCTTTGATCTGGTATATACAATTTGAGAAGAGAGAGATAAAAATTAAATGAATGCAAGAGTGATAAAATAAATCCCCACTTGAGGAGGAAAACCCGTATCATAGAATAAAGGTGATAAAATCAATCCTGAATCGAGGAGGAAAACCCATATCACATCTAGTAAAAGTGATAAAAGCAATCCCTGCTCGAGGAGGAAAACCTGTGTCACAGAGTAAAAGTGATAAAAGTAATGCCCACTTTAGGGGGAAAAATTGTATCAGAGAGTAAAAGTGATAAAAGAAATCCCCGTTCGAGGAGGAAAACCCGTATCACAAAGTAAAAGTGATAAAAGTAATCCCCGCTCAAGGAGGAAAACCTGTATCACAGAGTAAAAGTGATAAAAGCGATCCTTGCTAGAGGGGGAAAACTCGTATCACAAAGTAAAAATGATAAAAGTAATCCTTGCTCGAGGAGGAAAACCTATATCACCAAATAAGGATGCAAAGGAGCTCTACAAGTTCTTGGTCCTACAGAGCAAGTAAGCAAATAGTCACATAGACTGTCGACAAATTTGGAAGGATTTCAAAGGGGTCCCTCAAGAACCCTTCAAAAGAAGGAGGGGTCCACTCAAGGGACAACTGTTTGAAAAGTGATGTCTAGTCAAGCTGCCCCCAAGCTAGATGTGAATAGTATGGAATAGGTCTAGTCAGGCCGCCCCCAAGCTAGACATCATAGAATTCATTCGAGAGAAAAGCTTTCAAAGAGGTCCCTCGAGAACCCTTCAAAAGAAAAAAAGGGGGTCCGCTCAAGGGACACTACATTTGAAAGACATAAAGAAGAGAGGGGTTCCTTTAAGGACACACATCCCTAAAATGATCTATCATTTCCCCCAACATATAGGAGAGGAAGGTGCATCAGTAGACACCTGAATCACGAAGTTGTATTTTATCCTTGAAGGCCTTACATTCACTAGTAGAATGGATAGGCACTCAATGATGTGCACAAAATGAATGTTTTCCTTTATCATTCTCATGATATTTCTTACGTGTAGGAGGAGGAAGAGTAATCAAGTAGGATTTAAGAAGCCACAACAAAATACGCTCTTGCTCAGATAAAGAATGAGGAGTAGGAATCAACCCTTTCTCTTGCGGAGAAAATATTGACTTCTCACAAGAAGAAGAAGAAGAAGACGTGAAATGAGGATCAACATTAAGGACATTACAATTTAAGTTCACACTATCCTGCGGTGCAAAAGAATGATCATCTTTGATAGCGGGTGTGGATGATGTTATTAGAAGGCTTGATTGGATCAAATCAACTTTATGTTCCCCACTGAAGGAATCTGTAAAGTCTAGAGAACCCCAATAATCACCAAGAAATGTATTCTCTTGAGAAGAGGTGAAAGGAGAAGACTTAGAATTTCTTGCTTTAGAAGGATCTTCTTCAAGGACATTTATCTCAAGAGTATCCCTTGTAGTAAGTACTTCTAGAGTAAACATCGACACATTGGAAGATACTGAAGGAGTAAGAGTAGGCACAACCAAAGCTTGACCAACTGCTCCCATCTCAGACAAGTGCATAGCATCAGGGTCAGCCTTGACTGTGACTAATTTATTATTACAAATAAACTTAATAAATTTATGCAAGGTAGATGAGACTGCACCCATAACATGAATCCACAATCTACCAAGAAGAAGGTTATAAGGTAACTTCTCTGACACAACATATACTAGAGTGGGTACAATAATGGGTCCAAGCTGCAGAGGTAATACAATTGTACCTAGAGATTGTCGCCCAACATTATCAAACCCATGAATGTCAATAGAAGAAGAGTCGATATTAATCTTAGGTAATAGATCAATTCTACACACATTGAGCACCAAACAATCATCAACGAGAGTACATCTAATGCCAATTTTATTAGTATTAACTATGATCATTAGAGAGTCCATTTTCTTCTATATTTCTAGAGGTGGGAGTTCCTGGGGATAGTACGTAATATTCGGCGAATCTGCACAAATATGAGCTATCAACGCATTAGCATCTACTGGCCTAGCAGAAGAAGGCAAGAGGATCTTTTGCAAGGATTCCTAAAGCATGCCTTGATAAACCGAAGCAGACTAAAGCAAGTCCCATAATGAAATCTTAGCCAGAGTAACATGGAGTTTCTTGACAAGATCGTAATCACCAGGTGCTTCAATTGTAGGTTTAGGTGTTGAAGGAAGACTTGGTTGTTTATTCATTCTATTCTCATAAGTATGGGATACTATTCTATAAGAGGGGGCCTTACAAAGATTAGGATAATTATCATTAGATGGAACACTATTAATAGAACAAACCCTCTTAGGAGGAGGGCTAATTGGAGTCACATAAATGATCGGTCTCTTAGGCCTTTGAGGGCTAATAGAGACATAGATTACATTTATAGATTCATCACAACTAGTAGAATAATTATTTGAATAAATATTCTCAACATCGATCCAAATAGGATCAAATGTGGAAAGAGATTCATCATTCGCTAATGATCCATCTCTAGAGGAGAGTGCATTGGAATAGGTAAGAGATTCATCATCCACAAATGCATCATCTCTAGAAGAGAGTGCATTGGAAGGAGTAGAAGATTCATAACTCACAAATGCATTATCTCCAAAAGAGATTGCATTGGAATGAATATAAGGTTTTTCATTCACAAGTGAATCATCCTCCAAAGAGAGTGCATTGTAATGAAGAGAAGGTAGAGTGACATTAAGAAATGTATCAATGATTTCATCTTCTTGCAACAAACTATCATCCGAAGTAAGAGGAATTTTGTGAGAACGATCAAAGACACTGAGTGACATGGGTAAGGCCATGTCACCATCACATGCATGAAATGAAATATCATTAACATTTTGAATATAATTAGATGTTGAACTAATAAAAGAAGATAATAAATTCATTACGATTTTTATGGTATTTTCTATGTTCTAGTAATTTTCATTTTCGAAGGTCTTTAGAGTGGAATTTGAGGTTAGAACTTGCGTCATTCCCTAAAATTCAATAGTTGAAGGCATCATATTTTTGGGACTGAACTATTTCTCTATGAGACCTTTCCAACGATGCAAATGAGTCTGAATTATGAGTACCAAGTCAAAAGTTATGACCCCACTAAGTAGAGGTACAAATAAATTCCTAGTTTTCCACTTCATGTCGGGTTCAACAAAATGTAGAGAAGGGGGATTCACAACTCACGAGTTCTCTTCACTCAGAGAGCCTCACGGGGAAAACTACCCTAAACTACCCCAAAGAACAATGACGATAGTTCTAGAATTTGAAAGGGTAAGTCACAAAGGCTCTCTAGACAAAATGACAAGCTCTCGACCAAAGGATGCCAGCATAGAATATAGATGACAACGTGGCATACTAGCATCCTCGAGGTGCATTGGCATATTGTACGAACTAGAAAGCAAGTTTATCTCAGAAAATAGCTAAGTGACTACTTCTACTCTAATTGCTAATAACTTCTATAATGATAGAAAGTGATAAAGCTGAAAAAAAGTGAAATAGATAAAGAGAATAAGAATTAGAAAATAAATTCTTACAACCGAACAAGTGATGAAGCATCCAGCTAGTAGATGTCCTCAATACCTATGTATGTAAGAATGAGATAAATTTTTGGGCTTGTATAGGGGTTTACCTCGGTCAAATCCCCATTTTGGTGTTCCCACCTCCATGGATAGCCAGATAGAAAGAGTGCGTGGTGAAAGAAAAACCCTCTTTGGAGTAGAACCCACACCAAAAAGTGAGAGTGATAAAAGCAATCCCTACTCAAGGAGGAGAGCTCATATCACAATATGTAAATATGCAATAGTAGATGATATGGAATCCCAATATATGCTCATAAGCATAAGGCAAGGGAGGTTTCACATGTAAGAGCTAAGGGCTCCAAAGAGTGTTGCTAAGAGAGCTTGAAAGAGCTTGAAGCTGTTGTGACAAGCTGTATGAATTTGTGTAAGCAAGAGCAAGATTGTAGAAGGCTAAAGCCAAAGAAAGAGAGAAGCTAGAAGCAAAAGAGAGATGCAAATGAAGTGAAAAGATAGCATTTAAGGAAAGAAAAGAAGCTTAACAGGCCGTTTTTGGGCGTCCCCGACTATTACCACCAACAAAGCTAGTTGACAAGTGGCAAACATGCACAAAAATGGTCGTTTGAACATTGAAATGACACAAGATGCTAGCACAATGCACATACGTACATGCGGTGGGCTAGTATCTGGACACATCATGCTACAAAGCGACATGACCGAGAAAAGCACGAAGTTTGATGTAAAGCTGACACATGAGGGTAGCTGTTGAAAAGGGGTGTTGGCACATCTTGAGAGGGAAAAAGGCTAATGCAATGGCTAAACTAAACCTACTCAAGATGCTAAGGGAATGGACACTAAAGCGAATGCAAGAACGCATATGAAATTGCAAGGGGTACAATTTTGCAACTATACACAAGCATTACCAAAGGATTGATGATAGTTTCCTATAGAGAATCATGATGGATTCTAGGTTTTGGGAGATGCACATGAAATTCAACCAAGCCTAATGACTTGTTTCCTAAGTGATTCCATCTTCTATTATCTCTCTACTTTCAGCCTAAGGAAGGTATAATCAGATTTATGACTTATTAAGGTGATTTGAGATCTCCTAAAGTAGGTCTTCATCATTGTGCATGTTCATTTAGGGATCCTATTCTAACACACTTGAGTAGGGTTTCTTTGTATCCTTTATTCTTAATCTTAGACAAACTTAAAGTTAGGATTGCACACACATTTCATGTTTCATATCTCTATTCTTCATCAAGGTTTAATTACCAAACTTTGGGTTTGGCCGAGGCAAATCCCTATCCACCAAAAAACAACAAATTTGTTTTGTAGATTTTGCCTAAATATGGATATGGGAGTGGAGATATCAAGTTACAAAAAGGAATTGTAGGTCTCAAGCTTCATTTTCAGATCTAGAGTTTTTTAGAAAAGTTTGTCAAGACCCACTTTCCCTAGGGTGAATGAGACCCTATTCAGCCTACAAAAACAACAACTTTTGAAAGGTGCACAACATTTATTCCTCTTAGTTTTTCTAGAAAATGTATTGGTTCCTTTAGTTTTATGATAAATCTATTAGATCCAATTTGTAGAGGGCATTTTGGAATTAATTTCTATATTTAATCTTTCTCCCCAAAGTGCTATTTAGCCTAGACCTTCGTCCTTGTAAAAAATGGGAAATTTGCAGATTCACACTTTGACTTGACTCACCTTAAGGTTGCTAGTTATTTCATTGTGTGGATCTCATTTCCTAATGAATTGAAGAAAGATAGGACCCCTTTACCATCTTTGGATCTATTTTTCCATTTTGAGAAACCCTAGGGACACCCCTATTTTTCTTTATTTCACCTTTATATCTCTAACACTATCTTTGTATCTCTATCTCTTTTTCTATCTCTCTATATCTCTTTGTCTTCCTCTTTATCTCCCTATTTCTCTCTCTCTAACTTTTTCTAGATCCCTATCATTATTTATTTTCCTCTCTTTCTCCTCTGTCTCATTTTCTCTCCCTCTCTTTCTCTCTCTTCCCTTATTTCTCTTTCTTCTCCCTTTACATCTATATCTTATCTCTATCTCACTCTCCCTTCTCTCTTCCTCTCTCTATCTATTTTCTTCCTTAAGTGTGCAATGAGTAGATTGAAAAGGTCTTAAAGATGAATTATTATATCATTAATCAAATGGCATGCTACCCTAAATGTAACTCCTCATAACATGTCTTATCTTTTGATTTTTGGCACAAAACAAATAGTTAAAATTTAGTCTCCCTCTCTCTCCTGCTCTATAAATTTTAATTTAGATTATAAGTTTGAAATTTAATTTATTATATAACTTAAAATTAAAATTCAAAATATAATTATTCTACAATAGTTAAAATTTTAAAAAGACACATAATTATAGATTAAATTAATTCAAATAATTTTTAATTATTGAAAATTTAGATTAAAGTACATGTACATTAAGACACTAAGATTAAACTACATTTACTTTACACCATTTGAAAGACTTTGCCTACACCATTGATTTAACATTCCGGCTCACCTTTATTCATAAAGGGAATGCCTTAGACGTAATTAAATTTTAAAAAACTCAATTGTGATAAGTGAATACAAATTATTCCATCAAAATATTTATTTTCACAACATTTAAACATTTATTATAAAATTTTATATATTAAAATTATAAATTTTGTGAAGTTTCCTCTCTCTATCTCACTTTATATACTTAACAATTTTTCAAAAATATTTTTCAAACTATATATTTTATAATTTAAAAATATATATATTCATATGTCATATGGAAATATTTGCATTCCATTAATTACATGATTTAACATTCAAAACATACATATTAATAATTCTTTGTTTATTCTTATGTTTTGAATGGCATGAAATCTAGAAGGTACTAGAAATAGAGGATGCTCTACTTTTTAGGTATTTATAATAAATTAGTCTAGAATGACTTGTGTTTAATGAGGTTTGACTACATCAATTTTAGTTGAACAATATTTATTTATAATAAATAGGTTAGTCTGGAATTGCTTGTGCTTAATGAGGTTTGACCAAATCAATTTTACTTGAACAATACTTATTTATAACAATAAATAGGTTAGTTTAGAATGATTTGTGCTTAATGAAGTTTGACCAAATCAAAGTTGAAATTCTTTCTATAAATGTAAATCTATTAACTTTTAAAAGACATACAATTTCAAACATTTATTAGAAAATAATTATATGTTAAAAATATATATTTTTAAAAATTTCCAATCTCTATCTCACATTATATACTTACAGTTTTTAACAGATGTTTCAAACTATTTTTTTCAATAATTTAAAAAAAATATATTTATATTGTTTAAACATTCAAAACATTTCAATAGAAAAAACTGTTTCTTTTTTAATTTATTTTTTAGAAAAAAAAAAATAATAATAAATTTTCACAAAAAAATTCATTAATACACATTTTGCACTAAAATATACCTTTATCACACTCATTAATTCATCCTTATCGATTTTAACATATAAAAAAAAAAATACATATATTGTAAGGTATGATTCTTTCCTTTTTGAAGGGCTTGCAAAGAAAGCAAAACAAAACAATTTTAGAAAACAAAAACAAAAAAATGATAATGATTGCATGTGAGGAAGCAGTGAGCGTTTCGTTGTCATCCTTATCCAATTTCTTACTTGAATTATATATGTATTTCTTGGCATTTCAAGAATTACACAAGTACAGAAGTAAAATATCTTGCACATTATATAATTAAAAAATAGCCCTTTGGATGCTTTTCAACATGGTGGAAAAGATTTTTTGAGGGCTCTTGAGCAAGGCATAATAAGTTTTTGAAGTACAAATACCCATTCCACACTTCGGACAAAAGGGAGCGAAAATCCAGTCTTACTTTTTAGTAGTTATATTCTTTTTATCTCTAATGTAGACAGTTTTGTCTGGATGTGCTGTGAATGAGATCATGCAAATTGAATTTATCCTCAGAAAATTCATCTTCAACAATTTATTATTGGAAAATTTTCTACTGTGACAAATTTAATTCAAAGAAAATTCATCATCAGTAATTCATTGCGAAATTAATGGTTTTTCCTGCGATGAATTGCTGACAGTGAATTTTCTTAAAGCCGCTGTCAATGATAGATCTGATATCAACAAAAGGACTTCTCCATGGAATCCACAATTTTCTCCCTTTTTTAATCTTTAGTTTACAGAGATCAATGTATTGTAGGTTCAAAGTTATGAATGCGTTTAAGAGAGTGTTTTTGAAATCAATATTGATGTTTTGAATTATATTCAGTGATGATAAGGAGTCTGTGGAGTCAGTGGTCTGATATAATAGTAAATTGTTATGTTTGTTTCATTCTAATTGAAACCCAATCCTCACGAATAAATTGTGTTTTTCTTTATCAAATAGTGAGATGCCTAACAACTTTTGAAATATTTTCCATAAATACAAACAAATAAGATAAATTTATTAACATTCTTCTGATTACTGATATTCTAAATGAGACTTAGAACATCAATTAAAAATGTATACAATTTGATTCCACAATCTTTTAAATGCTACATGAACTGTGGAAATTCCACAGTTTAAAATTGCTGTGGCATATCACTCGATTGTTAGATTTGTTTCTCATTATTACTCTCTTTCTGTCTCTGCAAAACTTTTTATGTAACCTAATTTTGAACTACAAAACGTCTTACGCTCTCAAACTGTGTAAAGAAATTGACATAGAAAAAGGTAATAATTTTATAATGAATGTTCTGAATATTCATCATATATATAACATATACTTTAAAGAATTTTATCCTTAAAGTTCGTCATAATTTAATCATTTAGCGAGCAATACAGTGCGAGAGGCAGAAAGAGAGGCAGAGACAGAGACAGAGGCAGAGGCAGAGCCAGGGCTCTGCATGTATTTTCTAGCTGACAGCTGAGGCTAAAATGTCTTAGTAATGATATTCCAAAACAGCCAAGAAATCTTAAATACGAACCGACAAAGGTAATGGGTTTTACCCTCCTCTACCAAATCAGCGATGAAATAGTCCATTCACAACAAATGACAGAGAAAAAGAATCTACATATTTATTATTCTCTTTAGCTCTCCTCTAAACAAAATCATGCAGAAAATTTTGTACATTCACGAATCCCTTTTTTTAGTTAAATGCCTATACCATTATGGGGCCCGATATCGATTTCGATTACTGCAGCACCATCTAAGCAAATATGAAGAAGAAGAAGAAAAAGAAAATGCAAGCAAGTTTCAAATATGAAGAAGAAGAAGAAAAAGAAACTGCAAGCAAGTTTCTCCCATCCAGTGTTTGTGACACTACAGTCCACTAGGTACAATATTATCACCCACAGAATACAGTTGTGTGGCAAGAAAAGTCGGTTTGTGATCACCAGGCATAATCACAAGCACTTTCTGATCCTGTTCCTGGTCGTTAGAGCTTATGATCTCAGGCTTAACAGGGCCAGACTCCAGAGAGCCAAGGCTCTGCTGATGGTTACCATCTCTCCGACTGACAGTGATCAATCTGCACCAAGTACAGACCAGAATGAGTGAGGCAAAGCCGATAAGAGCCAGCATGCCCGCCACTCCAATAAAGAGATAAAGAGCAGGCGAGCGCCATCCCAAATGGGAGGCATTATATGTGGTTCCAGGCGAAAGGTTTGTCATGCTTCTGCAATGACAGAGTACTCGAGCAGATCAAATACCTCAATGAATGAACCACCGCCACAGCTCAACATAGCAACCAATTTCGTGGGGCCATCTTATACAGTTTTCTCCATACTTTCTTTACCACTTCAGCCAAACTTATCGTGCACGCAGGACGGGAAATGAGAACAGTACAGGTGTAATTACTTTTCCTCGGGAAAAGGAAGGCATACAATTATATACTAGAAAGCATGCGTTTCAATGCAATGTATGTATCAGATTTGATCTTAATTTAAATTACAAATACAAAAGCACCTGCGAAACTACAGGATTCCAGTAATAATAATTTGTTTTTCATTCACCACTTATATTTGATTATTACCTACGCAAAAATCTTTCTTATCAAGATTTTATTCTTCCAAAATTTCATGCCACTTTTCTCTAACTTCCAGGTGTATTTTCCAAGCTACCGTACATCTGGAAGCCATGACAGTTTGGTCTTTTAACTTGGCTGTTGAATCACCGAATTCCGAGTTGGTGGAATGTTTCAGTTCCAAAAGTTCCGTTACTAATTGATTATAGTGACCATTCACTTTTTCTCATTCTTCTCACTGGTTTCACTTTGTCTTTTCTATTTTAAAGAAGAGTGTAGTGTTCACTTTGCATTTTTATTTACGGGTTGGCATTCGTGTTAAATATAGCAAAATATGAGTTTAATTTAGTTCCAACTTTTTATTTTATTGATCATTTGGAACATAATTATTTAGTGGTTTTAATTATAGATTAGAAATGTTGGAGCAGTTTTTGGATCTTATTTTTCAAATTCAAATTCATCACAAACCTAAGTCGATATGATTTGAACTAGTTTTCATCCATCGACTCAAGTATGAAATATTTAAATTTGAATGTTAGGGTATTGTTTAGAAGGACAAACCTATAGACCATTTAGATAACCACTCATTTGACACATTATTTTTTCATGGAGAGAATTTATTTCTAGATGATTGTATTACCATTGGCATACATACAAATAGTTACTTAGACATTTACATTTTGTTTGATGTCTTTGAACTTGTTTATACACCCTTGAATTGATACATAGGGCTTGACTATAATCAAGAAAAGTTGCAAATTCCCCCACTTGATAACAAGTGGTACTATTACTTCTAGGCACCACCTATCCTAGAATTACACATAAGAAAACATGTTTTTGAAGACAAGAAAAACATAGTTTAAATTTTTTATTGTAGGATCAAAGCCACATATAGGATTGTAGTCATTAATTTGCAAATTGAGGCTGCTAGTGTGGTGTTGACCCTAGATAGAGCACACATATGTTATTATTCTATTGGAGCTCGACTATTGTAGATCTAAGAGCATACTTCTAATTTGGATTAATGAGTGCATATTTCAACAAAATATTCATTATGGCATATATATCTAAGTATCCCTTTCACTCTTTGTTAATTTAGTACATGTATAAATACATTATCTAGAGTTCAATTGATATATTAAGTGTAGTAATTTATTTGTTTGTATCATATTTAATATATATAACCCAAGTCTACATGTGATTGTTAATTTTAATCAATGTTTAACTACTCTATCTAGACTTTTTTGGACTACGGGGAATTAAGCCTTCGAATTCGATTTTCTAAAGTGAGGAAGGGTGAAAGGGGAATTTGCGTTAGGGGTGCAAGTTCACTCCTATACACTTATAATAATAAGATTTTTGTAAACTGAATACAAAACCATTCTAAGGAATGAAAATTTTGCATTACCCAAAAAGGTTTCTTTTATACTTTTTCTTCTTTTCACGGGTACTTTGGAGTGTCACATTCATTTTGTTTTCACCACATATGTCATTCCTCACTATAAGACTCTTTCTAGTTATTGTCATGGTTCAATGCCACAATGCCATAGGTTGTCTTTCTATTATGTTATGCTACATATTATTAATAGATAGTCCAATTTGTGGTCACCACACTATATTGGGACTAGGAATATGCCCACATGCTAATAATGTAATGAGTTCCCTTATTATAAAATATGATTCATTATTAAGTTGATAGGACCTATTTAAGACTTCATATAAACGACATCTAGTATACCAAACCATAATTGGTAAACTAGGAACCATGAGACAATACTTTGGCCCAAATATGACATCCAAATCTAAGGTCCAAAAAATAATGCCCTATTCATGATGATTCAACATATAATATTTGAATATTAGATTCTCTTACATTTTCATAAGATATCTAGTTCCAAAGCACCCAATATATAAGAGATTCAATACACCAAACCATATTTGGTAAAATAGGAACCATGGGATAATATTGAGACCCAAATATGGCACCCAAATCTAGGGCCCAAATTTTAATTCCCCCTTCATGATGAGTCAATGTGATATTTAAATATTAGATTCTCTTATATTGTATAATGCTCAATAGCTCTATCATAATATACTCACAAAATTGGTCACTTTATTTTGGATCCATAGCATCCCTTGAAAGATACTCTACCATCCATCATAACATGCATCATATAATCAGTAAGGATTTGTAATCAATAGTGTAAGTCCCATACAATCATCATCCAATACATCCTAATATTTTTTACACCACTACCTTTAGTATGAATGCACTTACACATCCTTGATGACATGATATATTCTCTTATACACTATTATTCATGTGATAAATTAGATATACCCATGGAATAATTTCCAAGTATTTTTTATGGGGGCTCATAAATAATAAGTAAATACAACATTAAATAAATAGTTTGAAAACCTTAAAATTACACCTTGGTGTATGCCACACTTATTCCAACATTCTCCATGTGTCATATACCTTACAACAGAAAAGGGGAATTGTTGCAACTTGATAATATTGGTTGTCATTGATGTCAAAAGTGTGTTGAAGAGTGTATATGCTTTGGAGATAATTCATGTGCAAAGATATAAAATTGTGCAAGTCAACACTGCAGTGTATGGATCAATTTGTTGTCTAGGTATGATGCATAGGTGGTTACATATATTGTAATGTGTTTAAATATTTCCTACAATGATATCTTGTTGGTTTTGTGTAACACACTCAGAGAAAAGTTGTAGAAGTTGTGTCTAAGCCATTCACAATATATTCTCTAAGTTTGAGACATAGTGCTTTGATCTTTATTGTTTCATAGAGAAAGATTTAGTCTTGCGGTTCTGAAGATAAGTTGATGAAGATATGAAGGTGTTATATCCTAGGTTTCAATTCATTTATCCGTCTACAATGAAAGTTACAAGTGACAACGCTCTGGTTTGTGCTCTAGTAGTGCAAAATAGTTATGAAGGTTTGTTGAAATGCTTCACATTCCTCTGGTTCTGAATATGTTTCCAAGTAGTTTTGAGGAACTGCTCAATGATTTCCATTACATGGTACATTGAACACTCAAGTGATCTAGTGCTATATAAGTTCAAATTTGAAATAATAGATTGCTATAAATGGTTTTGGATGCCTATTCTTCAATAGAACATATGGTTGATTACTTGCACTAGTAGAAGAATGTAAAGTTCAGTTCTATGAGTTTGTTTGGATAGTCCACATGTCGCATAGTGTTCAAGGTGTGAAGAAAATGAAGATATTTATTTTTCCAATACCATAGAAAGTTTTCAAGTCAATTTGTGAAGTTCATGGTTGTTGAGGCTAAGTGATGCAGGAGCATCCTTGGTTGTAAAGTAATCTTGTATCAACCAAAAAAAATTCTTTTCTTCAATTTAGTCAATAGTTATTTTATAAATTCCTTCCACATTTTCCCACTATATCATTTATTGGTTCACAAAGCAGGATATAGCACCTACATAAGGTCATCTACAATATATCCAAATTTAAGATGATTTAGATTCATTTGTAAAAGAAGTTATCGCTCTCAAAATTTCACTGTCAATTCTCAGATAGAGCATTTAGGGCCTATCTAGTTCAGATTCATTAGGCAGACCTTTTTCAGAATATGTAGAGTTTAATGGAACATTATTCAAGTGTTTTAGGTCCAAGGGAACTTTCTTGGAGTTCCATAATTTGTTTCATTTGGAAATGGGTTATCTTTCATGTTCTTGGTCAACCTACATGTTTGATCATGCATTGGGTTTGTAAACCCTTGAGGGTGATGTAGAAAATAATTGAATCTTGAGATTCATCTTGAAGATCATTTTTAATTCATTATAAGTTATTTAGTTAGTTAGGTATTTCATAGATAGAAGAAGACTTCAAATTGTCTAGTTGTGGACTATAATAAGGCCTTGTGAAAATTGCAATATTGGAAGGCCCTTATAGCAGGCCTTTGAGCCCTAATGATTCCACATATTAGGCATATGATGCATGTAATTTTGGAAGATATTGGATCAATGATAATTCATGTTTGTTGAGTATTTCTTGTGTTACTTTTTACTGTGTTGAGCTCTAAGTTGCATGGTTGTAGAGTCCTTTCTGGGACCTCCATCAATTATTGCACCAAGTGGTATCAAATTGAGTTTATAATTCATGAGAAGGCATTCCTTATGGTGAATATATTTTTGACTTGAGGTAGGCTGCATGTTTTTTCAATTGATCTCCAACTGTGAGGTAGTAGAAACCCTTATACTTTATAGTTAGATTATCGAATTGAGGAAATTGTACCATATCCAAGGAGAGCACCTACTATGGTGAATATCGCTAGACACATAGATGAAATGTTGAATATGATGAGGGAAATGCAAGATCGGTTGGATGTTATATAAGGAGAGTTCTAAACGCTAGACATGAGAATGAGAGTGATGATGATGAATTAGATCATGCTTCAAATCAAAATGAAGAAACCCTAGAAGAGGAAGAAGAAGATTTAGATCAGATAAATATGTTAAAAGTTATTTCTAAGATTGGTAAGAGACCTAGATGGAAAATCAAAATTATGTAGGAAATTTAAACCCTAAGGAATTGATTGATTGGATCAATGAAATGGAAGGATGCTTTGAGTATGAAGAAATGGAAGATCCAAAAAGAGCATGAGATTTGCAAAAACGAAGTTAAAAGGGCACATTATTATATGGTGGAAATAAGTTCAATTGGATAGGAATAGGAGAGGAAAGGGGAAAATCACAAACTGTAATAGGATGGTGAAAAAGTTGAAAAATCAACTCATACTTGTTGATTATGAGCTTGGATTGTTGAAAAGATTGTAGAACCTAAGGCAAAAGGAGAAATTTGTGAAAGAGTACATTGAATGATTCTACAAGATGATCATTAGACCTAGACATAGTGAAGAAAGAAAAGAGAAGGTTGCAGGGTACATAAATAGACTAAGAACAAACATCCAAAAATAATTGATCCCAGTGAAGATGGCATTAGTTGAAGAAGCATACCAATTTGCATTGAAGGTAGAGTAAAATCAGAACAAGAAGTTTGAAAAAAGACAAGGAAGTACAAGAGGAAAATTGTAGAGGAGTGGATCACAATCCAAAGAGAGAAGACCATATGAAAAGAAAAATAAGGATGTGAAACCATAGCACAATGAAGAAAAGGATAAAATTTCATACTATAGAGGGAGGACAAAAAATTCTACCACAATGATAGAGGAGGCATAGTTCCTATCACAATGATGGATATCAAAGATATGAAGGAAGATATGACAAGGGACCATTTAGAGGAACTTTCTTCAAGTGTGGAGGTGAATGGCATAGATCATTTGAATGCCATCAGGGAAGTACTAGTAAGAGAACTGAGCATAATAGAAGGATAACTTATGCGGATGATGAACCTGTTGGATCCCTTAATTTAGTTGGGAAACTAGAGAAAGACAAATAATTATTAATGAGGAGATATTTGATGCATGAGTAAGTGAATAAGGAACCACCACAAAGGAAGAATCCATTCAAAATAAGAGGTAAATCTAGAGGAAAGGTATACAAAGTTATCATTGATAGTGATGGTACAAATAATTTAGTTTTAGAAGAGATGGTAACCAAGTTGAATTTGAAGAGATTGAAACGTCGAAAGCACTATGAGATAGGATGGACTCAAGATGAATATAAGATCTTGGTGAATGAGCAGTGTTTGCTAAAATTTTATATAGGATCATATAATGATGAAGTGTTGTGTGCTATTATGCCCATGGGTGCATGCCATTTACTGTTTGGAAGACCATGGAAATATGATAGGAAATCAATTCATGATGGAAGAAAGAATACCTATTGTAGTGTCAAAAACTGTCATCATGTACATTTTCACACTTAATTTGGGAATAACTAATCATAAATTAGACTTAATGTCAACTTGATCTAGTGTTGTGAGGTGTTTTACACATCCATATTAGGTCTTGGGCCCTTTTAAAGCTAAATAAACTTAACTCTACCTTAATTTAATGTTGTAAAGTGTATTTGATTACACCTTCACATTAAATTTAGGATTCTTTTAAATTAATTAGACCTAATCTAGTGTTGTAATGTTTTTTACACATTCACATGGGATTTTTGACCCTTTGAAGGTAAATAGACCTAATTTTGCCTTAATTTAATTTTGCAAAGTATATTTATTTACACTTTCACATTGAATTTTGGGCTCTATTGCATTTATGACATTAACATATGTTGGAAAAGTAAAGATAGACAACTGAGAGGGGAGGTGAATCAACTGTTAGATAATTTAAGCATATTTAAGCTTATTAACCTTTAATCTTAGATCTGATAATTAACAATGAAAGAATGAATCAACATCACATCAAAAACACACACAACACCAAGATTTTTGCATGAAAACCCTATTAGGGGAAAAACCACGGTGGAGGTTAATCCACAATTATACCCTATTAAAAGTATAAGTGAAATGAATAAGGAATGCACATGCATTTAGGCACACTGCCTAGAGCTGATTGCTCAGAAGGGAAAGCTCACTGAATTACATAAAACAATAAGATTAAATCCATTTGATGAGGTTGAATTGAGAAATTAGCTTCTTCAAAACCTTGATGACAGTTTCGGTAGGCACAAAAATACTTCTTCACACTTCACTCAAAATTCTTCACACTCTTCTCTGCAATCGAATGATCTGATCTTTATTTGAGAATATCTCCAACACACTTCACATACATTCACACCATATGAAGAAAAAAAACACTCTTATATACCCGCTTCATGAATTTACATCAACAACTCTGTTGGCCAAAAATAAAGAATAGATGAATACAAATTGTCGACCCAATTCATGAACAAATCTTAATGTGTACCAACCTAAGTCAGTCACAACATAATGAAGACCTAAATCAACATCCTCAAACATACCAAGCATTCAAAAATTAATTCACAAGGATCCACAACATGCTACCACCATCATGTCGGCCAAGAACATGAAAACTCAAACATGCAAAGGAAAAATCTTTGATCACATGCACACCGATTAATGCGGACGCGCAACAATGATAGAGTACAATCTAGAAACATCAAAAAACATTGTAGGAGCATACACAACAACTTAATTGACCAGAATTGCATTCTATTCTTCTAGAAACACTAGCTACAGTAACAAAATACCTGTAGGAACTCAAAAACTCATAACTTTCTCCAATCTTAATGTGCACCTCTGAAACTTCTGGAGAATATACTAGATAGGCTAAAAAAAAAAACCCTTTAATGCATGAATTTTGAATACCAACTTACATAAATTTCCACCACTCTAATCTTCATAGCTTCATAGATTGCCTACAACATATTTATTATAATTTTCTCAATATCCTCGACATATATAGTCTTGAAGGCACCAATGCTAATAGTTTTGACATAAATGACAATCACATATCAGCAACACAACCACACCATCCAACAATCTCCTCCTTTGGAATTGATGGGAACACCTGATGTGAAAAGTACCACCAACATAACGAGCTCTTCTCCAACAGTCTCCTTCTTCTCATACTATTCTTCTCCCCCTTACATTACTATTCTCCCCTTTTTGTTCTTCTCTTCTCCCCTAAGGTTTTTCACATTATTCGTCTCCCCCTTTGACATCAATGGAAAAGGTACACAAGCTATGAACCACATATCTGAATCATCTAACTACTCCCTCAAAGTAGTAGCCACCATAACATCAATCTAAAACAAGACCTGATTGTAAGTGCACAGATTGATTCAAAGAATTGCATCTTAGTTCAGATTAGGAGGGGAAATCACCCCTAGCTTGCCTCTCAGATACTCAAAAGTATCCTTAGGCAACATTTTATTAAAGATGTCTACAATTTGTTCCTTAGTGGGCACATATTCCAATTTGACTTCTTTATCATTCACTTTGTCTCTCAAAAAGTGATACTTGATAGATATATGTTTTGTCTTTGAATGTAGCATTGTATTCTTGGAAATGTTTATGGCACTTGAATTGTCATAAAATATAACAATAGGCTCATCATACTCAATTCTGATATCTCTCAGCATCTATTTCATCCATATTAATTGAGTACAATTATTTGCAGCAGCAATATATTGTACCACAACAGTAGATAAGGAAATGGAATTCTTCTTTTTACTTAGCCAAGACACCAGCTTCTTCCCCAAGAAGAATGCACCATCACTTGTACTTTTCCTTTCATCCACATTTCCTACCCAATCTGCATCTATAAAGGAATTCAAAGTTAGATCATCACCCTTAGGATACCATAGGCCAAAATTAACTATCCCTTTCAAGTATCTAAAAATTCTCTTTATTGTAGTTACATGTGATTCCTTCGGATCAGCTTGATACCTAGCAACCATGCATAAAACATTCATGATGTTTGGTCTGGTCTGAGTCAAATAGAGCAATCCATTGATCATTGACCTATGCCTTGTTTGATTTTCTTTAGGATAATCATCATTCTGTGTTAACATACATCTAGTTACCATGGGTGTACCTATAGGCTTTGAGTCTTCCATGCCGAAAAATTTCAATAACTCTCTTACATATGTGGATTTAGATATAAAGATTCCATCATCTAACTAAGTAATTTGAAATCCTAAAAAGACTTTTAGATCTCCAATCATTGGCATCTCAAAATCACTTTTCATTTCATCAGCAAACTTCATGGATAAGTCATCATCACCTTTAAAAATACTGTCATCAACAAAGACTTCAATAATCAACTCTTTATCTTGATCCATCTTGTAATATAGATTGTTTTCAACAGTACCTTTATTGAATCCAAGCTTCAACAAGTATTTAGCCAATCTAGCATACCAGGCTCTAGGGGCTTGTTTGAGTCCATACAGTGCTTTCTTCAATCGAAAAACCATGTTTTTTTCATCAATCAGTTGAAATCCATCGGGTTGCTCAACATAAAATTATTCTTCTAATTCACAATTTAGAAATGTTGACTTCACATCCATTTGATAGACTTTGTAATTCTTGAAAGTAGCATAAGCAAGAAACAATCTTAAAACTTCAATTCTAGCAACAATGGCAATGATTTCTTCAAAATCAATACCTTCCATCTATTAGTACCCTTTACATACCGGTCTTTCTTTCTTTCTGACCACATCACCTTGTTCATTAAGCTTATTCTGAAAGATCCATTTGGTTCCAATCACATTTTTATCCTGAGATCTGGGAACAAGAATCCATGCATCATTTTTCTCTATCTGCGTCAGTTCTTCCTTCATTGCTTCCATCCAATATTCATCTTTACATGCTTCATTGACATTGTTAGGCTCAGTCTTGGAAATCAGACAATACTCTTTTGCAATTCTTCTTCTAGTCTACACAACTTTGTTCTTGTCTCCTATAATCTGATTTTCAGAATGATTTATCTTTACATACCTTGGGACTTTGGGATTCTCTCGAACTTTTGGTTCTTCTATTCTCTCTTTTGCACTTTGACTAGCTTCGCCTTCATGATTCTCTTGATTCACTGGAACAATTTGAACTTGATTATGTGTCTGAGTAGCCTTTTCTTTCTCAATACTATCATGTTGATCATCTAACTCATATCCACAGTATATGGATGATCTATCAGTATCATCATCAACTCTGACATTTTCACTTTCTACCATTTACTTCAATCTTCTATTGTAGCACCGGTAGGGTTTTCTCTTAGTAGAGTAACCCAAAAAGACTCCTTCATCACTCCTAGCATCAAAGTTGCCTATATCATCATATTTTTTGATATAACATCTACTTCCAAAGATTTTGAAATATTTAACATTAGGCTTATGACCAAACCATAGCTCAAAAGGAGTCTTACTAGAATTACCACTGACATTTACCCAATTAATAGTATATGCAATAGTTCTTACAAATTATCTCTAGTAGATATGAGGAACATTACTTTCCAACATCATAGTTCTAGAAGCATCGAGAATTGTTTTGTTCTTTCTCTCAACAACTTCATTCTGTTGAGGAGTCTGGGGATCAAAAAATTATCTTTTGATTCCATTCTCTTCAAAAAATGAATTGAACTAGGGAAGTGAACTCACCACCTCTATCTAATCTTAAGCATTTGATCTTTAAACCTGTCTCTTTCTCTACCATAGCTTTGAAATATTTGAACTTTTCTAGTCTTCATGTTTTTCTCTCAAGAAAGCAACCCATATCATCCTAGATTAATCATCAATAAGAAACATAAAGTACATTTATCCTTGGAGACTTCTAATTCTGGATGGACCACATAGATCAGTATGTACCAGATCCAGTACTCCATTTGAATGATGATGTTTACACTGAAAATAAATTCTAGTCTGCTTTCCCATCTAACATTCCTTGCATATGGTGTTAGTAGGCGTCACTAACTTAGGTAGATCTCTAACTACTTGTGTGGAGCTTACTTTGATAATGTTATCAAAATTCACATGACACAACCTCCTATGACATAACCAGATTACATCAACTTGATCAATTAAACAAATTTCACTAGCAACATTTAGGTGAAAAATGTTACCTCTTATCTTTGTACCTGAAGCAATTACATTTCCAGAGAGTTCCCAATATCCTGCATTTTACATCCTTGAACTGAAGATTGTATCCCTTGTCGACCATCTATCCAACACTCAACAAATTATGGTTCAATCCCTCAACATATAGGACATCGTCGGTGTTATCTTTACCACAAAGAGAAATAGTGCCTCTACCACAAATCACACCAATATTGTTATCTCCAAATCTTACAACACCACTTTCATATTTCTCCAAGCTTATAAATTTTATTTTGCCACTAGTCATATGATGTGAGCATCCACTTTCAATCACCCAATCATGCTTTTCATCAATTATGGCTGCAAGAGCTTTCTTAATAATCTGATTATTAGCATATTCAGTGGACACCAAACCATTTTCCTTGATAGAAATGAATACCCATCCATCTTCATTTCCAATTTCTTTATCAGATTCATCATTAGTAACACCTTCTTAAACATAATAACATTTCTTTTGAAATCTAGACTTGTCAGGTTTGTACTTAGAAACTCTTTTAGAACACCTTGATGCAAAATGACCTATCTTACTGTAAGAGAAACATTTAATAGGAAAATTTGCTTTATACAATTTACATTGTCCTCTGGCTTCTCATTTCACAATAAATGCTTCCAACTCTTCTAGCTCTCTTTCTTCATCTTCAATCTATTTCATCTCATCTTCATACTTGAATGTCTTTCAGGAACTTTCTCTCAGATCATATCTCTGTTGGATTTTTCTAGATACAGTAGCTTTAAATGCAGATTCTGTTTTAGGAGTAGACTCGCCAAATTTACTCAACTCAAAGGAAATTTTTTTTCCAATCAGCATATCTCTTGTCACATTTGTTACTGTCTTAAGCTCTTCAATAGCATGAGCTTTCATTTTGTAAGAATTAGGCACTGATCTGAGCACTTTAGCCACAATCTCATTTTCTTCCAAAATTCCATCGACACATCTAATACCCATCACTAGTTCATTTACCTTCTACATGAAAACAATAATGTTTTCATCTTCACTCATCTTCATGTTTTCTCAGTTGCGTTTCAGACTTTGCAGCTTAGCAAATTTCACTTGTGCATCTCCTTCATACAATGTTTCTAGCTTCTTTCAGATCTCATGTGTTGTTTTCAGACCTATCACATTTGTCATGTTTGAATCTGTCAAAGAACTTAGTAATGCTTCTATAGCCCTGATATTAGTTTTAGCTTCTTTTATTTGATTAGGAGTAGAGGGACCATTCTGAGGAATAGTATATGTTTTCTTTGTAATCTTCCAAAAGGGTTCACCAATGCACTTTAAATGACACTCCATTCTGACCTTCCACAGAGAGTAATTTGTACCATCAAATCTAGGACTGTCCTTCTTGTATGATGCCATCTCAGATCACCTCAAGCTATTTAAACTTCTTCAAAGGAACCTACTCTGATACCAATTGTTGGAAAAACAAGGATAGACAACTAAGAGGGGGGTTGAATCAGTTGTTAGAGAAATTTAAACTTATTTAACCTTATCAACCTTTAATCTTAGATCCGATAATTAAGAGTGAAAGCATGAATCAACAACACATTAGAAACACACACAACACCAAGATTTTTGTGTGGAAACCTTGTTAGGGAAAAAACCATGGTGGAGGTTAATCCAGAATTATACCCTGTTAAAAGTATAAGTGAAATGAATAAGGAATGAGCATGCATTCAGGAACACTTCCTAGAGCTCACTACTCAAAAGGGAAGGCTCACTACCTTACATAAAAAATCAGATTAAATCCATCTAATGAGGTTGAACTGAGAAATTAGCTTCTTCAAAAGTTTGATGATAGTTCCGGTTAGGCATAGAAATACTTCTTCACACTCTTCTTTGCAATAGAATGATTTGATATTTATTCACATATATCTCCCACACACTTCACATACATTCACACCAAATGAAGAAAACAATTGCTCTTATATATCCGCTTCATGAATTTACATCAACAACTCTATCGACCAAAAATAAAGAATGGATGAATACAAACTGTCGACCCAATTTTTGAAAAAATCTAAATGCATACCAACCTAAGTTGGTCACAACATAATGAAGACCTAAATCAACATCCTCAAGCATGCCAAGAATTCAAAAATTAATTCACAAGGATCTGCAAAAAGCTACTGCCATCATGTCAGCCAAGAACATGAAAACTCGAACATGCAAAGGAAACATCTTTGAGCACGAGCACACCGATTAAAGTAGATTTACAACAATGATAGAGTATGATCTAGAAACATCAATGAACATATCAGGAGCATACGCAAAAACTCAATTTACCAGAATTACATTCTCTTCTTCTAGAAACACCAACTATAGTAATAGAATAACTGTAGGTACTTTGAAACTAATAACTTTCTAATCTTGATGCACACCTCTTAAACTTATGGAGGATATACAAGATAGGATCAGCAAAAAACCCTTTAATGTGCGACTCCTGAATACCAACTTACACAACTTTCAACCACTCTGATCTTCACAGCTTCATAGACTGCCTGTAATATATTTCTTATAATTTTCTCAATATCCTTGACATATACAATCTTGAAGGAACCAATGCTAATAGTGTTGACATTAATTGCAACCACATATCAACAACAAAACTACAACATCCAACAATATCATCATTAATAGGCCGCTAAGAACCTATATTATGCATCTCAAGGCATATTTTAATCAAAAAGCCCAACAATATCAATAAATAAGATTAATTTAGACACTCCCCGACACTTTAGCAATCAAAATAGGCCCTATGGGACCCATTCACCCAGCTTGGTGAATGAGTCCCATTTGGTCTATTTTTAAGGTTTTGAGTGAGAAAAATTGGGTTTTAAGTTCAAATTTTGTGTACATGTTGGTCTTTTGGATCTAACACATGAGATATTAGCTAGATTTCTTGTAAAAATGAGGTTTATAATCATTATTTTAAATAATCCCACATGATATCAAGTCAAGCATTGAAGAGTTAGGAATTCCAAGACATCACAAGATCATCAAGATAACATTCAAGATCATTTTTAAGGCATTCAAGGGAAAAATTCTTCATCAATTGTTGGAGCAATTCAAGATCCATAATCATGTCAAGAATATCAAGCATCAAGAATTTTATTGAGCTAGTGTTGTGATGTAGCATTGAAGATCCATGATTAAGCATTGTTCTACTCCTATTGTCAAGATCAAGATCTATATCCTTCATGACCATTTCATGTTGAGTTGCAGACTTACAAGAAATCATTTACAAAGAATCATTCAAGGTATTATCGTCTATGATTCATGTTATTTATTTTATTTTCCATGACTTCATTTCATTATCTCA
Source organism: Sequoiadendron giganteum (assembly GCA_007115665.2). Lineage (NCBI taxonomy): Eukaryota > Viridiplantae > Streptophyta > Pinopsida > Cupressales > Cupressaceae > Sequoiadendron > Sequoiadendron giganteum. The sequence goes on along the minus strand of CM021110.1, from coordinate 411,669,291 downwards.
TCATTTGGTTTATTACCTACAAAGGGTTTGACCAAGGCAAACCCCTATTCCCTAATAATCAACTCTCTCTCTCTCTCTTTATGTAATTGTAGATCTAGGTGCTTTGAAGACTTGAAGGATCATTGAATATTAGGTTACAAGTTTGGAGAGAGTTTTTGGAGTTGTCTCCCCCTTTGCAAGGTTATAATATTCACGAAAAAGTCACCTACACCCTCGAAATCAGAGTTTTAGATCCCGAAACAAAGAAGAATATAGAAAGACTGGGCATTGAAGGCTAGATTCAGATTTTAAATTTCTAGAAAACCCTAACTAGAATCATTCACATAGATTGGTGAATGAGTCCCATTTTGGGTCAATTTTGAGATTTTTGCAGTTTTGGGTACCCTTTTGTTCGAAACTTACTTCTATACAAAAACCTAGATATGGGACTGATTCACCTAGAATGGTGAATGATTCCCAATAGGACTAAATTTTAGGTTATTTAGCATTCACAATCTCCATTCAAGTCTCTATAATTTCCCAAGTTCAAACTTTTGATTTTGTATCTTTTTGTTCAGATTTATATTCATTTCTAGGTCATTCATTTAAGTATCATGCATCACTAGGTTTTTTTCATTAGATCTTGCATTCCTTACATTTTTCTAGGCTCTATCTTGGTGGTGAACCCCTCCTCAATCATTAATCATACCCTAGGATACCCTTCCAATAGATCTCTTGCCTCTATTCCAGTCTTGGGGTGAGATCTCTAGTGCATCCTCGAATGTTTGTTGGAGAAAAGTGGTATTATATTCCTCAAACCATAAAGCATCCATTTTTCAACTAAACACCTATATTGTGACCTCAAATGGAAAAAGGACTATATTGATACCTTTGTGAGAAGAGAAAAAAAGGAAGCTTGTATTACTACTAGACTATGTTTGGTAGATGGAATTTTTTTTTTGGAAGGTTTGAGGCATGAGAACATGTGTTTTGCATTGATTCCAAAGAAGTGTGGGAATCCAAAGATAGAGAATTCTACCACAAAGGATGATGATCCACCATAGATAGAAGTAGAAAAGTTTTTTATAGAGTATGAAGATATCATATTAGAGAATGTACCAAATGGTTTATCACTAATCTGAAGCATCAAGCATCATATAGACCTAATACCAAGAGCAATTTTTCCAAAAAAATTAGCACATGATGACACTTGTAGAGAGTGTGAAGTTGAACTAATAGATGAAATACTTGTTGAATAAGGGATTGATTAGAGAAATCTGAAGACCATGTGTGGTACCTTCTATATGATGTCCCCTCTAGTTAGTTGGTGGGAACACTGTGTGTAGCCCTTCTTGGACCCTCGTGGGCTAGCTGGATTGGTTAGAGGGTCAGTGGTGTTTTCTTGGAGGAGTTGATCGTTCTCGTTTTCAGAGCTCAGTGATTGGTTCACAGCAGGCCTTGGCAGTTCAGGAGTTGACAGCTTCTGACGGCACAAAATTCTATGGAGTTTGGAGGAAGTTATGCTTATTTAAGTGATTTAAGTTATTAATTAACTTATTATTATTTTATAAAGTCAAATTGACTTTATCCCTTTATATCACTTAAATATTCATAAAAAGGGTGATTTAAAATTAAATCACTTAATCATTTAAGTGGGCGCCAAATATTAAGTTCTTAACTATTGAAAAGGACTTAATAATATTTTAAAAGATTTAAATGATGGAAAAGGGCGTATCTTCTTGGAAATGCATGCCTTTTTTATATAAGGCATTTTTGGGCAATGAGAACATCATTATTGATTATTTCAACTTTGCCTTGGATTTCCTCCTGTGCTTTTACCTGTGATCAGGGTTTTGAGCAATCTTCCATTGGAGAACGATATCTCTTCAATGTTGAGCACTTTTGAGACTGTGAGAGAACAGTCGAATTTGTGCAAATTGTGAGAGCTTCATACAGAGGTTCTACATGCTTCAATCAGGTTCTATTTTCAGTATTCAGTTGTTGGCAATAAGGAAGAGGGTTACATCATCCAGAGTCGCCATCTCCAGCAGATTTGTAGTTCCAGCGTTGATTCCTTCAGAGTCTTCTTTGGCCGTACCATTTGCATTGGGATTTGTGCCTTTTTGGAGGATGGCGTGTGAAGCCAGAAGCTAGGGCGCTTCCTTTTTGGCTCTTGTTTGAACTTCTTTGTGGGTGGCTACTACTATTATCTCATTGTATCTTGTTTCTGAGTCAGGAAAATCCATACTGGAGGCTAGGTGTCCACATATGCCAGTTTTCACCATTCTTGGCTGGCGAGTTGGCTTACTTCTTTAAATAAAATATCTGGAAACATTCTGGTATGTTTAGCACTTGTGATCTATTGGTTATTGTTAAATAATACCTTCTGCATTTACATTCTATAGAAATTAGCTCTGTTTCTCAGTTTATGAGCTTTTATATGATGCGCCCCTTCTCTTCTGTCTACAAACTTTCTCTCTAAAAAACATATAAAATACATTAAGACTTAAGAAATATTGGGGTTTGAGTTGAGAGCCAGCAGGGCTCATCATAGTGGTATCAGAGCTTTCTAATCCTGCCAGCTTGTGGGAAAAAATAATTCTATGCGGCCACACCAAAACAGGTTTGACGGGCACTACACACGCAGGGGTCCTGGAATTCAGAGAAACACTTTTGAACCTTTTCAGGCAATTCCATTGTACAAACAGGAAGAGGATTTTGATTTTGATAATATGGCTGAAAGGAATGATGATGCTCGTCTTAATGACGAAGACAGGGAAGCTAGAGAAGTACTGAGAGGAATGGTGGCCGGCCAAGAACAGGTGGCAAACATCCTCCAGCAACTGAGTACCAATGTGCAGAACCTGACAGTTCTGAGAAGGCCGAATCTGGATCAAGATCAGGAAGGAAGCATACATGGAGAGCATTACAAGAATATTGCTCCTGCACACACCTTTGAGAGAGCCACACGCCCTACTTTTGTCAGAAATGACGCTGAGGAAGAGGAGGTGGAAGAAGGTGGTGAAGGGAACTTTGTTGACAACATCCTGACTATGCATGATGAATGGGATGCAATGCCTCCACAAGTTAAGGATCACCTTAACTTTGACCGTTTTATGAGCCAGAAGAGAGAACACACCAGGAACAGGAATGATAGGAGGCCTAGATACAAGCATAATGATCTACGACAGGCTACCAATAAGCTTACCTTAGCGAACTATGATGGCAGTGGCAGAGTTACAGCACGTGCCTGGGTGAGTAAATTGGATATGTTCCTGACACTACGTCCTATGCCAGAGGAAGATGCCATTAGATTTGCAGCTCTACATCTTGATGGCGTGGCACATGACTGGTGGATTCATGGCATGGCTACTCTTCACCATGATCGGATTACCTCATACCAGGAGTTCACTGATAGATTGGTAAAGAGGTTTGATAGACGTGATCCTGAACTATTCTTCAAGGATCTAGCACAGTTAAAACAATTGGGCAGCTTGGAATCGTACATTGGAGAGTTCCAAAGACTATCCATAATGGTGACAGGCATCTCAGAGAGAAGGTTGATCATATTATTTATTGAGGGTCTTTTTGAGCCCATGAAAGGTTGGATAAAGGCATTTGATCCACCTACTTTACAGGAGGCCATGAGGAAAGCTCGCAGTATGGAGCTCACTACACCTCGTAAACAATTTGGCACAAAACCTTCTTCCTCCTACACAGAGAACAAATCTGATCCAAAGAAGGCTGATAATGCTGATCAAAAGAAAAAATTTGCAGCCCCTTTAGATCGTGACACAATGAATGATCTACGTAGAAGGAAGCTCTGTTTTTACTGTAAGGGCCCATATGACTTCAATCATGACTGTCCCCTCAAGCCTAAAGGGCAAAACAGGCACATGGAATGGTTTTATGAGGGAGAAACGTTGACTGATTTTTCTGATCAGCAAGCTGCTATCTATGACACAGATGAAGAAAAATCAGAAAATGAGGTAGAGATCGAGGTAGAAAGTGAGCTATAGGAGGCTCATATGTCTAGCATGCAGAGAGAGGGTTCTTTCAGGCTCCGTGGGATTTTAGCGGGTCAAAGAGTCATATCTCTGTTGGACACAGGTGCAACCCACAACTTTATTGATTCACGGTTAGTGGAGAAAAGAGGAATTCAAACTCAGCAGTTTGAAGGCATTCGAGTGAAGGTTGCAGATGGGTACACTCTCAACTGCGAGAGGATGATTCTTGATTTACCATTGAAACTCGACAATTTTGAGTTTAAAGCAGATTTTTATGTTGTGAACATGGGAGGAACAAATATAGTTCTCGGCATGAAGTGGCTTCATGCGATAGGAGAGTTCACACTTAATTTGCGTGACATGGAGATGAAATTCAAAATTGATGGCACAAATCATGTTTTTAAAGCCATCAAGGACATCAACCTAAAAGAAATTTCACTCCGAAGAATGGAACGTTTGATTCGACACGACATGGTAGAATGGGCTGTTGAGTGCAGGTTAATGCCTTCACAGTTGGAGCAGCAAGCTTCTTCTTACCATCCGGATGTACAGGAACTCCGAATCAAACATGCAAAGGTTTTCAGTGCTATTCCACCAGGTAGACCTCCTGATAGAGGTATTGAGCATATCATAGAGCTGGATGAGGGCACGAAACCTATCATGATCACTCCTTACCAGCACCCCAAACGCTTTAAAGATGAAATTGAGAAAACTATTAAGGAACTTTTAGCTATGGGGCACATTAGGCCGAGTAAGTCACCCTTTGCTTTGTCAGTTGTTTTGGTGAAGAAAAAGGATGGTACACTTAGGATGTGTATTGACTACAGGATGCTCAACAGGAAGACTATAAAGAACAGGTATCCTATTCCACGGATAGATGAGTTGATAGACGAGCTTCATGGAGCTTGCTATTTCTCGAAGATTGATTTGAGGACTGGTTACCATCAGATCAGAGTTCAAGAGGAGGATATTGAGAAAACCGCATTTAGATGTCACTATGGACACTATGATTTCTTGGTTATGCCATTCGGTTTAACCAATGCTCCAGCTACATTTCAGTCTACTATGAATAGGGTTTTTCATCCTCTCTTGAGGAAATTTGTATTGGTGTTCTTCGACGACATCCTGGTTTACAGCAAATCATGGGAGGAACACATTGTTCACCTGGATGAGGTATTGAGTATACTTGACAGGGAGTCCTTGTACGCCAAGGAGTCCAAGTGTGCTTTAGGCATGGCAAAACTTTTGTATCTGGGTCACATTATCAGTGGAGAGGGAGTCAACATGGATCCAAAGAAAGTTCGAGCTATCATCGATTGGCCTACATCTGAGACATTGACACAACTCAGGGGGTTTGTAGGATTATGTGCCTTCTATCGTTGGTTCGTTAGTGGATTCTCGCGACATGCTGCGCCACTAACTGATTTGACTAAGAAGGGAGCCTTTGTGTGGACACCTTTTGCATAGGCGTGCTTTGAGAAGTTCAAACTTCTCATGACTACATGTCCAGTCTTGGCTTTGCCGGATTTCACCAGACCATTTGAGCTACATTGTGATGCCAATGGTGAGGGTATTGGTGTAGTCATCATGCAGGATCGACACCCTATTGCTTTCGAGAGCAGGAAGCTAAGAGGTCCTGAACAGAGCTACAATATCTACGATAAGGAAATGTTGGCCATCATGCATGCCATGGGCAAATTCAGGCAATACTTGGTTGGTAGTAAATTTAGTGTTAAAACCGATCACAATAGTCTGAAACATTTTCTTGGGCAGCGAGATTTGAACGAAAGGCAACAAAAATAGGTCAACAAACTTCAGTCCTATGATTTTGACATCTCCTATGTCAAGGGCACTCAAAATGTGGTTGCTGATGCATTATCTCGCCGTCCTCACTTGAGCTCCATTACACAGATTACAGAGGACTGAAGACACATGATAGCAGCGGAGTATGCTAAGAACTCATGGGCTTCTAGCATAGTGGATGGGACAGTACAGGATGACAGATACTCACTTGTAGATGATCTTATCATTTACAAAGGGAGGATATTTCTTGTCCCAGGTCTTGAGATGAGGGACATGGTATTGAGATCATTCCATGATTCACCTATGGCAGGACATTCCGGTTACTTTAAGACCTACAGGCAGGTACGGGAGAGATTCTCTTGGAAAAGTCTCAAGTCTTTTGTTCTTCAGTATGTTAGGGAATGCCTTGTTTGTCAGCAGAACAAGCAAGAACATACATACCCTGCAGGTTTACTCCAAATGCTTCCTATTCCTGAGAGGAAGTGGGAATGCTTGTCTATGGACTTCATCATGGGCTTGCCGAAAGCTCAAGGGAAAGACAACATTTTTGTTGTAGTAGATCGATTGACGAAGTATGCTCATTTCTTCCCAATCACTACTACTCACACAACTACACAGGTGGTGGACTTGTTTTTCTGCGAGGTATTCAGATTGCATGGATTGCCTCGGAGCATAGTCAGTGACAGGGATAGCAGGTTTTCGAGTAACTTCTGGCAAGAGTTATTCAAACTTTGTGGGACAGAACTCACTCCAAGCACCAACTACCACCCACAGATAGATGGGCAGACATAGATAGTCAACAAATGGGTGGAGGGATACTTGAGGAATTACAGTTCAGGACAGCAAAAGGCATGGGTGAAGTGTTTATACCTTTGTGAGTATTGCTACAATACCACTCATCACATGAGTATTCAGATGACACCATATCGAGCGTTATATGGATATGATGCTCCGAGTTTTCTAGATTTGTTTCTGAGTGACAGTAGAGTACCTAGTGCTGGTGATTTGTTGTAGGAGAACCAAGACATTATGAGAGCACTTAGGGAGAATATTCAGAAAGCTCAGAATCAACAAAAGCAATATGCTGATCAGAAGCGAGTGGAGCGATCTTTCGAGATCGATGATTTGGTGTATTTGATGCTACAGCCTTATAGGCAGTCCACCCTTCGTAAGAAGGGCGTTGAGAAACTCAAGCCACGATACTATGGACCTTTCAGGGTTGTCAGACATGTTGATGAAGTGGCTTATGAGTTGGATCTACCAGTGAACTGTAAAGTTCACAATGTGTTTCATGTGTCGCGCCTCAAGAAGGCGTTGGGACGACAGGTGACTCCATCTATTGATTTACCACCCCTGGATGACGAGGGGAAATTGATTTTCATACCTGAGGCCATTCTAGATTCCAGAGAGCGTCATCTTCGGAGGCGGGTTATTAGGGAATACTTGGTAAAGTGGAAAGATCTACCGACAGAGGATGCTACTTGGGAGAGTGACAGTATTTTTCAACATCCAACTTTGAGTTTGCTTGTGGGCAAGCACATTCGAGGAGGGCGGACTGTGATGTCTCGGCTTTAGTCAGTTCTCAGGAACAGTGTGTTAGCCTTTTCTTGGACCCTCGTGGGCTAGCTGGATTGGTTAGAGGGTCAGTGGTGTTTTCTAGAGGAGTTGATCGTTCTCGTTTTCAGAGCTCAGTGATTGGTTCACAACAGGCCTTGGTAGTTCAGCAGTTGACAGCTTCTGACGACACAAAATTCTATGGAGTTTGGAGGAAGTTATGTTTATTTAAGTGATTTAAGTTATTAACTTATTATTATTTTATAAAGTCAAATTGACTTTATCCCTTTAAGTTTATATCACTTAAATATTCATAAAAAGGGTGATTTAAAATTAAATCAATCATTTAAGTGGGCGCCAAATATTAAGTTCTTAACTATTGAAAAGGACTTAATAATATTTTAAAAGATTTAAATGATGGAAAAGGGCGTATCTTCTTGGAAATGCGTTCCTTTTTGATATAAGGCATTTTTGGGCAATGAGATCATTATTGATTATTTCAACTTTGCCTTGGATTTCCTCCTGTGCTTTTACCTGTGATCAGGGTTTTGAGCAATCTTCCATTGGAGAACGATATCTCTTCAATGTTGAGCACTTTTGAGACTGTGAGAGACCAGTTGAATTTGTGCAAATTGTGAGAGCTTCATACAGAGGTTCTACATGCTTCAATCAGGGTTTTATTATTCAGTATTCAGTGGTTGGCAATAAGGAAGAGGGTTTCATCATCCAAAGCCACCATCTCCAAAAGATTTATAGTTCCAACACTGATTCCTTCAGAGTCTTCTTTGGTCATACCATTTGCATTGGGATTTGTGCCTTTTGGGAGGATGGTGTGTGAAGCTAGAAGCTAGGGCGCTTCCCTTTTAGCTCTTGTTTGGACTTCTTTGTGGGCGGCTATTACTATTATATCTTTGTATCCTGTTTCTGAGTCAGGAAAATCCATTTTGGAGTCTAGGCGTCCACATATGCCAGTTTTCACCATTCTTGGTTGGCGAGTTGGCTTACTTTTTTATATAAAATATCTGGAAACATTCTGGTATGTTTAGCACTTGTGATCTATTGGCTATTGTTAAATAATACCTTCTACATTTACATTTTGTAGAAATTAGCTATGTTTCTTAGTTTATGAGCTTTTATATGATGCGCCCCTTCTCTTCTGTCTACAAACTTTCTCTCTAAAAAACAAATAAAATACATTAAGACTTAAGAAATATTGGGGTTTGAGTTGAAGACCCGATGAGGGCTCAATAAGCACTATACTTGCACCAAGGAAAGATGGAGAGTGGAGAATGAGTATAGACTCAAAATAAATCAATAGGATCCTAGTCAATTAAAGATTCCCATTACCAAGGATGAGTGATGCAGCCACAATAGGAGGGTTCTAGAAGGAACAGTCCAAATCTTGCAATAATTAGTCAACACAACTAAAATAACATGAAAATAGATAGGTCAATGTGAAACTTTGTTAATATAGAGTGCGTACATGCAACATTGGCCATAAGGGTGAATTTCTAGGGCTCACAAGCCTTTCCTTATAGGATTACAACATTCCACTAGCCAATAGGCCTTATTACATTCCCCCAAAGGGTTGATGTAAATATATGGAGTCTAGCTAATGATGAAATGTTAATTGATCTCAAATCGATCATCAACAAATGATTTCAATTATTATAAATATGCCCCTCAAGCTCCAAAATAGATCCATGTCAGCCACAAGGGTTAATGATTTGATGGATGCTTAAACAAGAATGTTGACCTCAAGATAAGAAGAATTGGTTCCTCTCAAAATTAATTAACTTGTGAATCTTCAATATAGTTCCCAAAGAACCCAAGATTCTTGTATGATGGTCAATTAAGACCCAAACATTTTGACATAGGTCCGGACTAAGAAACTAGACCAAGTCGGCCCCATATGCTCTATCTAATAACAAAGTGAGTTTCTTAGAGTGATAAATTTTGGTAGGTAAATAAAAATGATCTGAAATTTGGATATGTGATAGATGTCAATGTTTAGATGTTATATCCTACTCCACAAGCTAAGAATCAATGATCAAATGAAATCTAGAATGAACTAATAAAAAATGCTATTGAATTCAATACAACAAAGAAGTATTTTTGGTTGATATAGGATTTCTTTACAACCAGGGATGCTTTGGAATCAAACACCCATGGTTGGAAGAAAAGTGAGTCCCTCAATTTCTAGGGCTAAGAGGAAAACCAAGATGCTCCACCTCATCCTGAGAAATCCATGATGAATTCTCCACTAGTCTACCTTTCCACTTCAGAAGATGTTTTATGTACTACTTGTTCCTTGTACTTCTAGTTCTAGTATCCAAAATCTACTCAATCTTCTCCAATTCTTAATTTTGTAACTGTTGCTTCAAATCTACTTCATCACTATTGCCACTTGATTCTCCTTTATGGAACTCATATATTTATGTCACATTAATGAAATGTGATATAACCAATGTCTCTGGTAACTCCACTTCATATGCATTTCAAATAACAAACTTCCTTAGAATATTACATGGTACAAACTTCCTCATATTTAGATTATATGTATTAACTGGAAATCTCTCCTTCCTTAGATATACCATCACTTCATCTCCAACAAAAAATTCCTTATCTCTCTTGCATTCATTTGCCTTCTCCTTATACTTAGCGTTCATTTCTTCCAAAGGCTTCTAGACTTGATTGTGTAATGTCTCCATGAAATTTGCAAACTCCTCTCCTTTCACACTCCTTTTGTTCTCCATACTAATGTCTCTCAATGCTGTAACTCCTCTAGGATTTACTTTGGTAACAAAATGAAATTGTGTCTTCCTTGTACTTTGGTTCACTGAATTATTGTATGCAAACTCTTCCTATGGTAAAACTATATCCCAACTTCCTACCTTATCTCCAACCAAACATCTCAACAAGTTACATAAACTTTTGTTCAGTACCTCTCTTTTTCAATTTATATTTGGATGATATGTTGAATTGAACTTCAAATCCATCTTCATCTTCTTCCACAATATCCTCCAAAAGTATCTGACGAATTTAGTATCTATATCTGAAACTATACTCTTAGGTAATCCATGCAATCTCACAATTTCTTTGAAAAATAAATCAACAACATGGACAACATCACTACTCTTCTTACAAGGAATAAAATGTGTCATTTTAGAAAATCTTTCCACAACTACCATAATAGAAGGGTGAGTGTAGGATCATGGGGGTCCAAAAAGTGGTGATGCATGACAAAAAAGTGGTTGACGACTTTTTTATCCAAATTTGATGAAATAAAAAGGTTTTATTGAGAAAATTATTAGATTTCCAAAAATATAAGATATGACTTACGTGGAATTAAATAGATAATTATTACTAATTTTCTACATACATTCAGACTAAATTCCTGATTGATAGGTTGATTGAAAAACATCTATAATTCTAAAACAATTTCATATTTTTTGAATCCAAAAAATGCATCACATTCTATGCTTCCCATACTATATGATAACAAAAATAAAAATGAATTTCATAAAATTTTGACCAAGTTATGGTGGTCAAACAAACAAGCTTTAATATTTTATAAAAAATAATAAAAAACTCATAACAAATTATTTACTTGTAAAAAACTTACAAAAAAAATGCGATACATCTAGGCATGTTCCCTCTACTTATGTTGAAGGTTTCATTATTATTTTTATTTTGTTTTCTTGTACTTGGGTTGGTAAAAAATTCACCTGCTTTTTATTTTTTTCCTGGAAATTTAGTACTACTACATTGAAATTTTAAATTTTCACCAAATAGATTTACCTTTTTCCAAAAAAAGAATAGTATCTTAGAAACTACATTCACTTTTCTCCAAATTTTGTTCTTACATATTTTTCAAATTATGTTAATAACTTAATTAAATTTTTATGTGAAGTTTC
>CM021110.1:411587782-411650922 GCA_007115665.2 Sequoiadendron giganteum | reverse complement strand
GGTCTTATCCTCCCCTGACCTTTCAAATTCCAAAATTGCAGCTAGGAAATACCATCCATAGTTTCGTGCTCCATCGGTCATTTCAAAACAACATTTCGGCCTCTCATTTCCGGTTTCAAGAAGCCTACCATGGGTCCGTCGACAGAACCATTTGATGCAATGAATAATGTTGGAAGTCCATTGGGAAGAATGTAGCTTTCAGGCAGTTTCAACTACGGTAAAAGTGAAATTAGCTAGGAGACAAAACTGCTACAGTGACTGACCACTACAGGACAAAATAGGAAAAAGACAAAGATGTATTTTAAATTGTTGAATATTGTGGGGTAGGTGAAGCCCTAATGTAAATTGAATCTGGGCCACACAATGTAACTCAATCCTAGCCATTCAATTGGGCTTTGAAAACTATAAATAGGGGTGTTCCCATCATTTGTAATTGTTGGAGAGCTGTTGTAAAAACATTCTGCAGTAATAGAAAGTAACATTGCATGATCTATGGGTGTTACTTTTGAGTTTGCTCATTATGTGTGCATGGTTCTACCTTCCAAGTTAGTTTTAGTTGTAGTTTCTTGAATGGAAGTGATGATGGTGTTTGTTGTTACAGTATTTGATGAATTTCCAACCCATACTTTTGGCACTTGTTGATGGCAAGATGCTGTGCAAAGTTAGCCTGGGCTCCTTTATTTGATTGCTGCAACTTAGTTCATTTGCATGTTCATGATGTGTGTATGCAAACTGAAAATCTACAGTCCTTAGAAGATTGCACTGGTTTTGTGTAACTGTAGGATCCTCTTGGCCAAGCAAAACCCAGTTTAGGGAGTTTGTCTACTGTAGCAGCCTCCATGATCACTGTTCATTCATAGTTTCAGATCCAAGAACCTTTTCTCTTCCCTGCCCTTTTTCCTTTTTTTTAACAAGTAACCTTAGGCAAGGTTCATTACACATTGTAAAGCTAAATCTGATGTTGAAATGGAGTTCCAAACTGCTGTTTGAACCTACAGCAAACACTCAGCAACTTTCCCATCTTAAGAACTCCATTTGTAGATCCAACTTCCTCACTTTGTAACTCATCCGTAAGTCCACCTTGTGATTCCAACAAATCACATAAACAACTGAAATATTCCAAGCACTGTCAAGACCTGACATCCGAGAGACCTTGGGATAGTGTTCTGCAATTTGATTGTGGAATATTGTCTTTCAAGATGAGGTAATGATCTAATGTGACACTGTGTTGTAAAGTGCATGAAAACACCATCAATGTGACCTCGAAGGTTAGATAAACTATTGAATAGCCTACACTAGTGAATATTGGAGATATTGGAGAGGTAAGATTATTTCATGGATTGGAAAGTTTCCACCAAAAACTCATCACGAGCTTTAGTATCATTTGCACACCTATGAAAGAAAAAATGAGTGGAGATAAGAAATATTTTAGGTGGACATATGGAGCACAAATAATTTTTTAATTATTGAAGCAAAAGGTGACGAAGCAACCAATGTTAGTATTACCAGATTTTGATAAATTATTTCAAGTTGATTGTGATGCCAATGGAAATGCAATAAGAGTAGTGTTCAATCAAGAAGGAATACCTATAGCTTATTTTAGTGATAAATTGAATGATGCCAAAAGGAGATATTCAGTTTATGATCATGAGTCATATATGCCATAATCCAATCCTTGAAGAAGTGGAGACATTATTTATTTCTTAAGGATTTTGTGTTGTATACTAATAACTAAGCCTTATAGTATTTGAACAATTAGGGTAGGTTGAACTAGAGACAAATGAGATTGGTTGAGTTCTTGTAGAGTTATATATTTGTGTTGAAGGATAGGAGTGTTAAGTCAAATAAAGTTGCAAATGCATTGATCAGGATAAGGGATTTGTTGACAAGAATGAAGATAGTAGTATTAGGTTTTGAAGAACTAAAAAATATGTATAAAGGATGATCCATATTTCTCTAAAGCATTGAAGTTATGTAAGGAACCATTAATGATAGATAGGAGTTAGTGGTAAGACATGTTGTTCAAGTGAAATTATTTGTGTATTCCAAGGAGCTGAGTGAGGGAGAATTTGTTTAAGGAGAAGCATAGTGGAGGATTAGAAAGATATTTTGGGGTAGATAAGATAGTAGCTTTGGTGAGTGAACACTATTTTTTTCCACAAATATAAGGATGTCAGGAAGTATATTCAAATTTGTAGAATTTTCCAAGTAGAAAAAGGGAGTAGTCAAAATACTGGATTGTAGAAACCTTTGATAGCACCCAAGAGACCTTGGGAAGATATATGGATTTCATATTGGGATTACCTAGAACATAGAGAGGATATGATTCTATAATGATAGTAGTGGAATTTTTTTATAAAATGATACATTTCATTCCTTGCAAGAAGACTAATGATGTTGTGTATGTTGCTAACATATTTTTCAAGGAGATTGTGAGATTGCATGGATTACCAAAGAGTATAGTTTCATGTAGGGACACCAAGTTCTCTAGATACTTTTGAAAGAAATTATGGAATAAGTTGAAGAAAAACCTAAATTTATTGAGATGGATAAACAAAGGTAGTAAATAGACGTTTGGGTAACTTATTAAGATATTTGTTTGGAGAGAAAGAAAGAAATTGCAACATAGTTCTACCACAAGTAGAGTTTTCATGCATACAATAATTTAGTAAACCAAAGTACAAGGAAGACAATATTTGAAATTGTGACAGGCATACATCCAAGAGGAGTTATGAAGATCAGAGATATATATATGGAGGATAAGAGGATTTTAGAAGAAAAATAATTTACAAGATTCATGGAAACATTGCATAGTTATGTTTGAAAACACCTAGAGGAGATGAAGAATAAGTATAGGGAGAAAGAAGATGAGAAAATGAGACATATGGAATTTCCATTAAAGATGAAGTGATGGTATATCTTAGGAAGGAAATTTTTCTAGTAGGAGCATATAGTAAGCTAAAAATGAGGAAGTTTGGACCATGTAAGATTCTTAGAAATTTTGATTTAGGAAATGCATATGAAGTGGAGTTACTGGAGACACTTGGTATACCACCTATTTTCAATATTATAGACATATATGAGCATCATGAAGGACAATCAAGTTGGAGAAACCAATAAGTTGGATTGGAGGAGAAGTTACCACATCAACCACTAGAGTAGATTGAGTAGATATTGGATACTAGAATTGGAAAGTGTACTAGGAACAAGTAGTACAAGGAGTACTTGGTAAAGTGGAAAGACAAACTAGTGGAGGATTCATCATGGATTTTTTAGACTTAGGTGAAATATATTGGTTTTAATCTAGCCCTTGGAAAGTGAGGGGGTCACTTTTCATTCAACCCCAGGTGTCTGATGTAGGAGCATCCTTAGTTATACAACAATCTTGTATCAACTAAAAAAACTTCATTTGTTTAGTTTAGTTTGTAGCTATTTTAATAGTTTCTTCTGTATTTTACCACAATATCATTTCTCAACTCATTAAGAATGATATATCACCTAAATGAGGTCATCTATAAAATATCCAGATTTTAGATGATTTACATTCATTTACAAAAAGTTATCACTCTCAAAATTTCACTATAAATTCTCAGACAAAGCATTTAGGGTCTATTGGGCTCAGATCAGTTGTGTGGAACTTTTCCAGAATGTGTGGAGCTTAATGAAACATCATTCAAGTGTTTTAGGTCCAAGGCTCGAACTTTCTTAGAGATCCACAATTCATTTCATTTATCGATGGGTTATCTTTCATGTTTCGACCTACCTATTTGATCTTGCATTGGGTTTTTAAACCCTTGAGGTTGATGTGGATCATAAGTGAAGTTGGAGATTCATATTTAGGATCATTTATAATTCATTAGAAGTCAATTAGTTAGTTAGGTAGCTCGTAGATAGAAGAAGAATTCAAGTTGTCTAGTTGTGGACTATAACAAGGCCTTGTGCCAATTGTTATATTTGAATTCCCTTGCACTAGGCCTATGAGCCCTAATTATTTTGCATATGAGACATATGATGCATGTAAGATTGGAATATATTGATTCAATTATTATTCATGTTTGCTAAACATTTATTTTGTTACTTTCTATTGTGATGAACTCAAGGTTGCATGGTTTGATAGTCCTTTTTGGGTCCTCCATCTATGACTGCACCATTGACTAGGGTATTTTAGTGATATGTGCCACTAAATCAAGATTGAGATAAGTCTAAGAACTATTTGTAGATATTTTTATGGATTATGCCAACTCATCTAGAAGAGATGTAAATAATGTTTTATCATTTTTGTATACCACCAATGAAGGTGTAGGATAACATGCTAAAAGTTCATAATTTCTTATTTGTGGCCAATTGAATTTTTTATTTTGCAAGAATGCACATGACATATAGAAGATTAAAGATGTGAAGAAGATTATGGAAGTGTGTGAAGATGTATGACTGCATGAGCAAAGCATGACAATATCTGCTATAGACCTAATGTGCAAAATTTATAACTATCAGTGGTTGAAGCCATACATGATTCATACTTCAATTATTCATATTTAAATTAGGGATTAGTAGCTTCCTTGGGTTATGGCCCTTAAAATAAAGTCAAGGACTAGTTTCTTCCTTGGATTGTAGCCCAAAATCAAAGTTGTAAATTATTATTTAATTGTGAGGTTGAATTAGGACAATAAATCCTAGCAACATTTCTCACTGTGGTTTTCCCCTGTGGGGTTTTTCACATAAATATGGTATCATCTATGTTCTTATGTGAATTCTTATCTTCTTATCTTGATTAACTAGATGAATTCTTAAATGATATTAGCAGTCATTAATTGAGATTGGGTTTTTGAAGCATACTGATTCAACCCCCCTCTCAATATTTTGGTGTGTTCAACTATTGGTATTAGAGCAAGGTTCCTTGAAACAAACCTAACACTTGAGGTAGATCCTGATGAGAACCAATTATGTCCTATTCTATACCAGCTTTTATCCTTTTCCACATACCTTCATATCCATTCCCATATTCCATTTCCGTACCATTTTCATATCATTTTATCATTTCTCGTTGCATATTATATAATATACATAAGTGATATTTAATTTAGTTTTTAGATAAAATATGAGAATAAATAACATCGGATTGTATTTATTAATATATCATCCATTATGTCAAGAGAATAAATCTTTCAACATGAAAATTTTAAGGTGAAGATCTTCCTGTCACCATTTATGCAAGAGCATGGACTATTATCATTTTACCATTTTATCTGGTTATTAGATTAGACATACAACATCACCATCTTTGTGTACGAAGAGCATTCCATGGTGGACTTTCATGATTGCAGCTATCAACTTCTATTTCAACCACATTAATTCCTTGCCATATAATATTTGCTTTATTCTTACGAATTTAATCTCTTTTCTAGCTTCCATCTTAATTAGTGACTTCTACAAGTGGAAACGTTGATTGGGAATGCAGATCAAAAGGAGGACATGAGCATGTGCTAGTTGTTTGGAAGATACCAAAATCTGTTTGAACCATTTTAAGTATGCACCCACTTCAGAATAGTCAGTTTTGCGTTGAAAGTTGTAGGAAAATAAGGAAGAATATGGAAAATCCACGACATAGGTTTTGTCGAGAACGGGTCCAAATAAATTCCTATGTGACAAAATCCTCCGAAAATGAAGGGGCGGAAAGATACAGGTGGATTTCTAAAGGAATTTTTTTTTGATTTATTGTTGCGACCAAGATTACATGTACACCATTATCTTGTTGAATAGACACCTCAGCACCATATTATTAGCATATTTTTGATAAAGTGTGTGTTTTCCAGCTATGTGGAGGATGCACTTTCTTGAGGAAACCATGAATGTTAGTTTTTGAGAACTGCACGTGTTTGGTAGCTAGAGAAAACTATAAATTTTCCTTCTCTATTTCTGCTCATTGTCATAACAAATTTATTTTTGAATTGTGGATCTCATATCATTTAGTAGAAAAAACAAATAGACTATTCTTGTACGAATTTGTTATCTAGGCTGCATGCATATTTAAGAAGCTAAGGAAAAATTTAGAGATAGATTATTGCATGCAGATTTATATACGCAGATTTCTATACAAGCTTTTGTAGCGACAGTATTATTTTTTGATAAATAAAATCAGTGTTGCATGATCAGTCCCATGTAGGGAAGCTTCTTGTATTTCACCACCTGATGAACTAAGGAGGGGGCCCACTTCTTGGGATGTCTGGTGATGTTTAGTTTTTGTAGTTACAGTAATGTGCATTTGTTTTCTATAGGATAAAGTTTTATTTTTAATTCTAGATTAAGCATGATTATTATTTTATTACAGTTAAAATATGATTAAGCATTGTTTATCATTAAATGAGATTGTTAAATATTTTAGTGGTATTCTTTCAGGTTATGGTTTAGAGGTTAAAATAATTTAACGATAAGATTGCAATCTATAATTTATACAGGGAATTGCTACTATTACTATTGCAGGTGGTGACAGTTCCTGTCACAGTTCCTGGTGCAATTCTCACAGTAAGATAGAATAGGAATTAAATCATATTTTCATTGAAGGAATTTCTATGTGTTTTAGTTGCATTCCATCCCCCCTTAGCTCACTATCTTCATCCCTTTAGCAGATAGCCACAACACCTCTCGCAAGATCACAATCCCTGGGTTGACACTCTTAGACCAAGCTGAAATCCTTCTTTATTATTTACCCCAGTTTTGGCCTACCATTTTGGTGTCGTTTCCGGGGAGAGGTGTTAAAGGCTTGAAATCAAAGTGGGCTAAGTTAGGACCATTGCACCTCGATGAAAATCTATGCAATTGTCGACCTTGTTTAGATGATTAACCTTGGTTTTCTTTGTTTTAAATCATATAGATGCATTGTTAGAATTTGTAGGTAGATCTTAGTAAATACAACCATTTATATTCACACTAGTTGTTGTGAGTTAATTAATAGGGATGAAGAAATTTTGAAGAAACAACATAAAAACCATAAAAATGTTGCATTTTCAAGGTAATTCAAATACATCAATTTTCAAAGAAAAATACTTCAAAAATGAAGAAATTGGTGGGGAAATCATGCTAACACAAGGTGATGGTTTTATATCCCCTCTACCTATGAATTCAACTTAGATTATCCTAATCTCTCATTACCATTGTCACAAGAATTTACAGGCATTATTCCTTTAATTGAGCAAGAACAAATAATTGATGAATTTTTAGGAAAATGAAAATTTGAAAATGAAAATTTAACCATGTGTTGCTCTGATTGTTGCAAGGATAAAGATAAGTGCACATTCAAAGCTTCTCAAGAGGACATTCTGATAGAGATACAAGCTATAAGTGAGCCTCATCAAATTGTGAAGATCAAGGTATTATTAATGATGTTAACATGTCTTATCATTCTAATAATGTTTCTTCACAAAATATTTCTTCACCTAATATGTATGATGAATGGAAAAATACATGCTCACAACAACCACAATATCCATTATTACCATCTTCATCATTACCATCTTCATTGTGTCTGCCCTACTTAGTGCCACCCACTATATATCCACAACAATTCTTACAACTTTCATTATCCCGTTCATATCATATACAATCCATTTCACAATATCCACCAAAGGCAACCATGATGCCTATTGAAACATTTCATAATGAGGTGGTTGAAACTGCATATAATAATGCTTATTCGTGGATCCCTTTATATTCTGATAATGTGCTTGGAATTGGTGAATTACAATTGAAATACATTAATGCAAGTGAGGGATGTGATTTTGGTTTAAATAAATTAGAAGAACAATCTGATCAATTAAATGATATTTACATTAGTTATTCTTATTTACTTAACAAATCACAACCTTTAGAGGGTATTCACACACATAAGAAAACACTTCAGAATGAGTTTAGTTTAATTATGAAACTAATAAATATGTTTTTTGACATAAATCATGCACCAAGCAATGTTGAACTAAATGCATTGATTATGCAAGAATTGTGTGAGATAACAAATGAAAGCCTACAAGATCTATCTTTTAATATTTTTATACTCAACTATATAGATCTTTGGAGGCCTATGGTCAAAATATGTATTCCTCACATACTCATTGATTTATTTAGACCCACCAATAGTTGATTAGGCACAACTCTATGGGTTTGAATGCATTAATGACCATAATATAAAATAATGATTGTTCATTGACAATAATCAAGATTTTTAATATATGCATGTCTTTGTCCTTCTTGATTCATTAGATTATCTTGAAATGACCATTCATTAGAAAATCTCAAGGTGTTATTTGATATATCCTTGTATTTATTGATTCCTTGGATTATACTGATGCCCTCATGCTTTTGTAGTAAGCAATTAAGTTGGGGGGAAATCCCTTGAATTTTTGGAAATCTTTGGTTGATTTTTAATCATGTCTTCATTAATTGTTTCATTGGTGCTTGTAATAAAACCACATGTGATCTTTGGACCAAACCAAGGTATGAATTCTTGTGTTGGCTGGAATTTCATTTATATTATGTTTACACAAGAATTGATTTTCATTCATCCATTTTATTATTATTAAATATCTATTCATAGATATAACTTTACCATTCATTTTCTAATCAATAAATCAGTGAAAATGGTGATATTGTATTACTATACTTGATATTTTCTTATTAAATGGATGATATTGTATTACTATACTTGATAGGCTTGGTCTTGAGAAATATGGTTGCAAGTTTCTTATGGTGGTTACCCAACACTTTTATGCCATTGACGGTGCTTCTCTCCATGGGATCTCAAAGATGCATTTTGTTAGCCTCGCTAACTAGATGGTGAAGATCAAGTTTATTTTGTGCTATACTCTTGGAGATCACAAGAGGATCTTGAGCGAAGTGTTCAAATTCACGAGGACATAAACTCTCATTTTCACCATCCTTGACGCTTGACCATATAGAGGAAAATATGCAACATGGTGTAATCATGAACCTTGCAATACCCTGTTCTTGGTTAATTCTTCACATGCCTCACATCCAAAGAAAACTTGAAGACATGCAAAGGATATATCAAGAGCTGGAACATCATCTAATTCCGATCATTGCACTTCATCATGCGAATTAATTCTTCATCTCATCTAAAGCTATATGGATACATTGAGAGACTTCATTGGTCTTTCACTACAATCCTTGTCCATGGAGGGGTGCTTCTATTGTAAGTAATCCTTTTAACTCAATGATTGGGCATATATTCCAAAATTCTATGGCTATTTTTTGGATATGGTGGCATGAGGTAAATAAGATTCAGGTCATTTGTAGTAGTTGAACACATAGAGATAAGTATTTGCTTACCTAAAGTTGTATGGATACATTGGACTAGTTGAAAAGTTGGAACTAATATTTCACTACACTCCCTTGTCTATGGTAATTAAGTTGTATTTTCTTACAACTTTGGAAATAGTTATGGATATCTCTCACACTCGGAAGGACAAAATAACATAGCTTCATGAGAAATTCATATGATTTGTTTCAAATTGGTCATCATAGAACAATGTGTCTTCTAAAGATTATGGCCATTATGAATAATTATTTCAAACCGAGTGAGTGGGTATGTATTCTAACGTTTTATAGGCAACTTTCAAGAATAGTGGCATGAGCAGCAAGGGTGCTATAAACTATGCATGGTCAAACTTGATAAGGCATATTTTGTCATTGGTCATCATTTCAAGCTTTGCCTCATGTAACCAAATTTAGCAATAACTTTTGTGGAGTCATAGAGGGAGCTCAAGTTTTAGATGGTGTCACTTCAACATCCATAAGGTTCCTTCTCTTTGGTCATTATATGCAGGTTATTTGAAAAAAAGTGAAAAAAAAGAAAAAAAGAATCAAAAAGTTAGAAAAAATGAACAAAAAAAGAAAAAAGCAATAAAAGATCCAACAATGAAAACCTTTGGGCATTGTTGGCCAATTAATATTTGAAAATCGGATTCCGGTGGATACTAACTACAAAAGAAACTTAGGGGTGAAAATCAATTTTTCTGCACCTCTAAGTAGTGGCAGGTTGAAAACCGGGATACTGGTGACCTGTTGTCGTTATCAAAATTGGAAAAAAAGAAGAACCAAAAATGCAATATTTTTTTCTTTCTATGAGCTAATTCTTTTCAGGTACTCAACTACTTCCTTGGTTTCCCTCTATCTATATGCCTCTAGTACCTCCTAGTGCTCACTTACACATTTAGTTGAGGTGCTAAAAAATTCAAGAAAGAATGAACTACCAGTAGTATGTTCTACAGTGCTTCAGTTAGCTAGAGATCTTTAATGGTGTTGCAGTTATTGGTGCAATATTTGGTTCCTTGTTGCATGTTTCATAGTTGCAGAGTTACATTGGCTACAAGATCTTGGCATAGATGGACATGCGAGTTGGTAAAACAATTTGTCTTATTTTTCATTATTTCATCTTTGAACTTTATTAATATTTCTTGTTATATTGATCATTTATGCAGCAGCCCTACCTATCCCCTCTTTGTTTCCCAAAGATGGTCAATCCTTTAAGTTGTGGCAAGGTACACCATCCTTATTACATATATTTTCATCCATTATCCTTAATCATCCCATCATACTATCTGTTATTTCCACCCTGAATAATCATTTATATTGCCTAGCATTTTGGCCATTTTAGATAGCCCATGATTGTAAAGTCAAAATTTTGTGATACCACATATATATATAATTTTAAAATTCAATGCTATAGAGAGCTAAAGAAAGAAAAAAGAAAAAAAAAATGAAAAAAATAAAAAGTTGGAGGTATCAATATTGAAAAAAGAAAATTGAAAAAAATGAAGCACTAAAGCTTGTCATGGGAAGCTAAGAAAAATAAAGGGCATTGTGGTTATACATGAGCTATAATAGTTAAGGGCGAAGAAGAAGGCCAAATCCACAAATCCAAAAGGTTACTAGTTCAAATCAAGTACCTCTTGATCATATTGATTGCATGAGGACATGCAATATGTTAAGTTGGGGGGAATGATGAAAACCAATTATGTCCTATTCTATACCACCTTTTATCCTTTTCCACATAGGTTCATATCCATTCCTATATTCCATTTTCGTACCATTTTCATATCATTTTATCATTTCTCGTTGCATATGATTTAATATACATAAGTGATATTTAATTTAGTTTTTAGATAAAATATGAGAATAAATAATACCGGATTGTATTTATTAATATATCTTCCATTATGTCAAGAAAATAAATCTTTCAGCATGAAAATTTTAAGGTGAAGATCTTCCTGTCACCATTTATGCAAGAGCCTAGACTGTTATCATTTTACCATTTTATTTGGTTATTAGATTAGACATACAACATCACCATCTCTGTGTATGAAGAGCATTCCAAGGTGGACTTTCATGATTATAGTTGTCAACTTCTATTTCAACCACATTAATTCCTTGCCATATAATATTTGCATTATTCTTATAAATTTAATCTCTTTTCTATCTTCCATATTAATTACTGACTTCTACAAGTGGACATGCTGATTGGGAATGCAGAACAAATGGAGGACATAAGCATGTGCCAGTTGCTTGGAAGAAACCAAAATATGTTTGAATCATTTTCAATATGCACCCACTTGAGAACAGTCAGTTTTGTGTTGTAGTTTTTAGGAAAATAAGGAAGCATATGGAAAATCCACGACATGTGTTTTGTCAAGGATGGGCCCAAATAAGTTTCCATGTGACAAAATCCTCAGAAAATGGAGTAGAAAGATAGAGGTGGTTTTCTAAAGGCAACATTTTTTGATTTATTGTTGCGACCAAGATTACATGTACACCATTATCTTGTTGAACAGACACCTCAACACCATCTTATTAACAAATTTGTGATAAAGTGTGTGTTTTCCAGCTATGTGGAGGATGCAATTTCTTGAGGAAACTATGAATGTTAGTTTTCGAGAATTGCATGTGTTTGGTAGCTAGAGAAAACTGCAAATTTTCCTTCTCTATTTCTGCTCATTGTTGTAACAAATTTATTTTTGAATCGTGGATCTCATATCATTTAGTAGGCAAAAAAAAAAAGACTATTCTTGTATGAATTTGTTATCTAGGTTGCATGTATATATAAGAAGCTAAGGAAAAATTCAGAGAGATTATTGCAGGCAGATTTATATACACAAATTTTTGTACAGGCTTTTATAGCAACAGTATTATTTTTGATAAATAAGATAAGTGTTTTATGATCAATCTTGTGTAGGGAAGCTTCTTATATTTCACCACCTAGTGAACTAAGGAGGGGCCCCACTTCTTGGGACATCTGGTGATGTAAAATTTTTGTATTTATAGTAATGTGCATTTGTTTTCTGTAGCATAATGTTTTAATTTTAATTATGGATTAAGCATGATTATTTTTTTATTACAGTTATAATTCAATTAAGCATTATTTATCATTAAATGATATTGTTAAATATTTTACTGTTATTCTTTCGGGTTATGGTTTAGAGGTTAAAATAATTTAACAATAAGCTTGCAATCTGTAATTTATATAGGGAATTGCTACTATTACTGTTGTAGGTGGTGACAGTGCCTGTCACAATTCCTGGCACAATTTTAACAGTCAGAAAAAATAGGAATTAAATCATATTTTCATTTAAGGAATTTCGATATGTTCTAGTTGTATTCCATCCCCACTCAACTCACTATCTTCATCCCTTTTGCATATAGCCATGACACCTCTCACAAGATCACGATCCCTGGGTTGACACTCTTAAACCATGCTGAAATCTTTCTTTATTATTTACCCCTGTTTTGGCCTATCAGATCTTGTGTTTGGAGCACATGGGGAATGATGCAGTTCCCAAGAAAAAATATATCTTTGAAAGAATAGGTCATAAATCATGAGGATGATGAATTTGAATTTAAATTCAGTAAAGAAGATAGTCTAGTGGATTACGAAGGAGAACTCATTTTTTTGCCAAATGATCTAGATGAAGAAAGAGTAAATAATGAAGAACTTTAGTATAAACTTGAAAAGTCAGAAAAATCAATTGACAGGTTGAAATTCCAAGCTAAAGAAGGTAAATGAATAGTAGATTACATGAATTCCAAGCTTGTTGACAAAATTTTTGAATACTCCAAGATTGAAGAAGAGATATTTTCCTTGAGGGAAGTATTGGATAAATAAAAAGAACAAATTGACAAAGGCCTAAAGCTAAAAGTAGCTTCTAACATTCTTGATGAGATAATAAACTCTCAAAATCCATTAAAAGAAAAATTAGACATTAGTTTTGAAAATGGTAAAATTACAATAATTCTTCCATCTGAAAAACCTATATGAGAATTTCAAGGTAGAAGGAAAGTTTAAGAAAAAGGAGGAGAAAAATACTACCCTAACTTTTGTGATGTAAACAACTGGGTTAGGTTAATTTTGAGTAGGGAACATCATGAACTCATCTATTTGGACAAACTCTACCAGATTACAAAGGAAGTAATTCATACCATCATAGGGCTAAGTATGGAGGGAGAAATACCAAAAAGAAGTGGTGAAGAATGATAAGGAAAAAGAGTTGACTAGAGCTACACTACATGACTGCATCTTGAGTGTGCAAAAAATCACAACCCTATCATGTAGTATGCCATCATGGGTATCACCTACAAGATCTATTATTTAAATTGAGAATAATCATCCATAATAACTACAATACACACCGAATATCAAATAGTAGTGCAAGGGAAGGATTTTGATCTCTATGCTCGGTAATGAAGAAGAAGTTAATCGAGGATATGGAAAAAAGATCAAAACTTCTCAATATAATTTTTGGTATGGTACATTTTATATCTACCTACTTGTCTATTTTAAATTGTATGAATGACCTACATTGAAAGGGAATGTATGGTAGACACATTTAACAGTAATGGAACAAATAAAGCACCATATACTACAATTTAAAGATAAACCAACCTACACTGCCACATATTGGGGATCTTTCAAAAGCTTCCAACAACAAATACAAGCTAGAAAATTGATCCCATATGAGTCTATCAAACAATATATCAATACTATAACCTTCCTAGTGGATAATGGCTATACATAAATGGAGGTAGTGGAGCTAAGAATAACATGGATTCCCAAGATTTCCTATGAGGTCACATAGTGGGAAGTAGATGCATATGCAACAAATATACCTAGCAAACCAAAATTCCATATTGCAAAGAGATTTGTGATATATAGAGAAATTATGGATAGTGGACACAAGAAGAATGCAAAGGAAAAACTAGAAAATAACAAGGAAAATTTTTATAAATAAAAGATAATCTCACCAAAAGGTCTAGTACAACAGTCTTCCTCAACACCAATCCTAAAACAATTAGATCAATGGAAAGAAGCTCCAAAAGATTACTATAGTGTATAAAATTGTGCACTCTTGCAAAAGGAGGCAGTTTCACAGTTAATTTGGACCTATTTTGGCACCCTTGCATTAATTAGCCTTCAAAATCACCACTTATAGGCCCCAAGGACCCATTATTTTAGATTATGAGGCCCATTTCACTCAAAAATCCTATAAAATCCCTCAAAATCTCAAAAAATCTAAAAAACCACCTCAAAAACTTAAGGTGGGACTCATTCACCACCATGGGCGAATGAGTCCCCTTAGGTGGGACCCATTCACCAAGGGTTGGGAATGAGTCTGATTTGAGGCCTTTTTCAAATTTGAGAGGGAATTCATCAATTTGATTCAGTTTTTTGATGAATGTAGACCTTTGGGATCTAAACAACAAACAATTAAGTGATGATGCATAAAAAATCAAGCTTCTAAGTCATTTTAATGGATCTCTAAGAACTTTGAGTAAGTATTTTCAAGTATCAAGCATCAAGAATCCTCAAGAAAGTTCTCATAAGTGCATTCAAGTTTCAAGAGCAAGTACGGTTGATGTTTTGGAGAAACATTAAAGTGATTTTACAAGTTTTCAAGCTCACTTTCAATCAAGATCTATTATTTTCAAGGGTTGAGCATAGATGCCTATGGTGAATCATGATGGATTCTAGGTTGGGGAAACATAACTAGCCATCAAGCCAATCCTAAAGACTTATTTCCTAAGTGATATCATCCTCCATTATCACTCTACATTCATCTTAAGGAAGGTACAAGCATCCTTGAGATTTATTTGGGGTGATTGAAGATCATCATGTAAGTGATCATTCATCTCTACATTTCCATTCTTGCATCATATTCTTTCATGTTAGAATAATATTGCATCATGTTTTAGATTTCCTAGTCTTAGACACACTTGAGGCTAGGGTTTTCTCCCGTATTTCATTATCTTTATCAAGGTTTAATTACCAAACTAAGGGTTTGATTGAGGAAAAACCCCCATTACCAAATCAAGTCAAATTCAGAGGTATTTTTCATAGATCTAGATCTAGAACTCAAGTTGGAAGGAAGGGTGTTGAATTACAGATAAAGTTTTCAAATCCCAAAATGTTTGAATGAGACTAATTCAATGGTCCCAATGGTTGTCTGTTAGATCAAGTTGTGATTCGATAAGGTAGGACTAATTTTTAAGTTGGTGAATGACTCCCAATTAGTAAAAACATCAACATTTCTAGAATTTTAGAGTTGTTTCCAATCCATTGGAGGTTTACAGGTGCACACTTTTCATTTTTTGTTTTCCTATTATGTTTTTCTTGCATTTATAGGTCATTTTGCATACTACACTATGTTTTCAAACATTTTATGTTCTAAGTTTACACTTTTTGGTGAACCCCTCATTTGTCATCATTCAATCCCCTAGGAAATTCCCTTTGCCAAATTTTAATTTCCTTTTCATTAAAATCTCAAGAGTTTGTTCTTTCCTTTTAGGTCCTAAACCCTAGAAGCTAAAGAGGGAGGTCGTCATTTTCTTCATTTTATTTTGGTGAACTTGCATTTAGATCATTATAATTTTGATTTGGAGTGCATTTACATCCTATATTTAGCTTGTATTAACATTGAATTATGTATTTCATTGGTTAATTGGCATTCTAGGGTTTCAATTCTTGCATTAGTGAAAAGCTCATTTAGCTTCCATTTTTACACTTAATTTCATAAAAAAGTATTGAAAAACTGCATTGGCATCTTAGATCTAGGTCTTACAGCATAGAAAACATAAAAATCAATAAAAAAAGGTTGAATATCTTGAAAAAAATCCCTATTGGGACTCATTTTCCACCTTGGGTGAATCAGTCCCAGTGAAAAATTTTAGTTGTTGTTTATAGAGTGAAATTTTCATTTTTAAGCTTCCATTTTCCTTTGTTACTTTTCTATTTCAGTTTAGTTACTTTTTGTTACGTTGAAATCACTAGAAATAACATCATTTACATTCATGGAAATTATGGATAGCATTAATCTTTTGTAATTTTCATTTTTAACATTAGTTCCTAGTTCTCTTAGATCATATTCATTAGAAAACAAAAACAAAAAACTGAAAACATCAAAATAAACAATTCAAAAAAGAATATCATCCAAGCCTTTTAGTAGTGATGACCTAACATGTTAGACAAATCCCTTCAGGACTTCCTCTCACTAGGACCATCCACTAAGGATTGTCATGAGAAACAAAAACCATGCATAGTTAAATTAACTCTCAAATCTTTTAGTAGTGATGACTTTGATATGTTAGATGAAACCTTTGAGGAATTCACATCACAAAGCCCATCCACTAAGGCTTGTCATGAGAAACCAAAAAAAAGAGAATTTAACATGATCCAACCTCAATTCATCCTTTACCCACCTTCGCATAAACCACAACTTGAGTTTACCCTTTATCCCCCTCAGAATAATGTATTGCAACAACCAAGTCATAATATTGTTGCTCATACATACAATACTAGAAATAACCCACAACCACAACAACCAACCCCAACACCCTTACCTAGTGCTCCTCGTTTAATTTTGCATAGTGGAAAGGAGTATAAACTCATTGAACAACTTAAGAATACTCCTGCAAAGATATCCCTATGGAACTTAATTTAGAATTCCCCAAACTATTACAATATGCTTTAAATCACATTACAACAAGTAGTGGTTCTTCCTAGTACAAATGCAAATGATGTGGCAACTCTCATACAAGGAATGAATATATTTAATATAGACATAAAATTTCATCAAAATGAGTTGCTCCCTTTGGCATTGAGAGAAAAAAATGAAGCCTTTATGATGAATGCTCAATTTAATCTAAAATAGGCATAAAAAGGACCATGGTTGATAATGGCTCCGCCCTTAATGTGTGCAGTATGAAACTCTTAGATAGGTCACGAGTGGAAAATTCAATGATGCTACCCGATTCCTTATCCATTCGAGGATTTGACAATGTATGAAGGCAACCGCTTGGTGTAATTACTTTACCTATTACAGTAAAAAATGATACCTTACAAACTCCTATTCATGTTATGCCTACAAGTGGAAAATGGAACTACAATTCCTTTAAGCACATTAATTCCCACATCCAATATAGAACCTTTAAAAGAAGATAATCAAGAAATGGAAACATTGTCAAAATTATTGGATGATGATTGGGGTTCCTTGGATTTCACACCTTCATTTATGGGAGAATAAGTAATCACAAGAAAATAAGATGACAAGAAAAAGAAACCAATGGTCATGTCAAGTAAAAACTTGGAAGAAAAATCACAAACCTCTAACTCCCCTACTCTTGAAGAAGATACAAGTTAGACAAAAAACTTTGATGAAATAAAATACCAACAACCACCAAACCCAAAAGAAATGGAAAAACTTTAATACAAGAGAGGTTATGAACTTGTGAAGCAATTGGGTTATAATGGTAAAGGATGTAGAAAAAAAGAACAAGGAGGCATTCAAGTTCCTATAGAGAGTAACATACAAGAGATAAATATTGGTTTGGGATATTGTCCTAAAATTATGCAAGCAATAAAGTGACCATCTTTAAACATTAATACTATCGTGTGCAAGCCAAAAGTCAACCTCACAATGAGGCATCCTGAATTGCTTGACATGGATTAACCACCATCATGGGAGTACTTTGATGATGATGAAACCTTGAAGTACATGCTAGGAGTTTATGATACACCATCTACTCCTCTCTAGAAAAGGTTACATGTGCTATGATCAGTACGAAGCCAAAATATGTCAAAGGTGAAAGTAATGAGAATGACACAAATGTAGAACAATATAATTCTGAATTTCCAAAGTTAAATTCCCTTCCTTTAAGGGATACAATTCATATACCAATGGATATAATGGATAAATAGAAAGTAATTAAAATTAAAAAAAATGCCTTGATGATGAAGAATAAGAAGATACTGCAACCTTGATTCATGACTTTCCTGAACTCTTTGCTTGGAAGTATTCAGATATGCCAGGAATAGATCCAAAGATAGTGACACACAACATTGTCCTTGTTGAAAACACCGATCTTGTTTGACAAAAGATACAAAAGATGAATCTTCAGATAACTTTTCTTGTCAAAGGTGAACTTGAAAAGCTCCTTGATGCTAGCTTCATAAGACCTATAGACTATTCTCAATGGATCTCAAATATTGTTGCAGATGCAAAACCTCACAATCATATTAGGATGTGTACAATTTTTTGGGAATTGAATAAAGCATCTTTAAAAGATGATTT
Source organism: Sequoiadendron giganteum (assembly GCA_007115665.2). Classification (NCBI taxonomy): domain Eukaryota; kingdom Viridiplantae; phylum Streptophyta; class Pinopsida; order Cupressales; family Cupressaceae; genus Sequoiadendron; species Sequoiadendron giganteum. Next base: position 411,632,296 of record CM021110.1, on the reverse strand, counting down.
TCCCCATCCTAATATTTACATGATAGTTGACTTGACTATGTGACATTCTTTTTTGTCATTCATGAATGTATTTTCAGGATATGATCAAATCTTCATCAACCCTCAAGATCAATACAAAATAGCATTTACAACTATTTGGGGGATGTTTTATTGGGTTATGATACCTTTTGGATTAAAGAATGGAAGCGCAATGTATCAATGAGCTATAAAACTAATATTCAATGATTACATACATAATATTTTGGAGGATTATGTCAATGAAATTCTAGCCAAATCATTAACAAGACAAGACAATGTGGATGTCCTTCAAAAAATCTGTGTGAATACAAAAGTACAACTTGAGGTTGAATCCAAAAAATGTGTCTTTGGTGTAGATAGTGGATTTTTTTTAGATTTTATCATATCTCATAGCAACATTGATGTGGGTACATAGAAGATCGATGCTATTGTCAACATGCCTAAAAATGTTTTTCAATTACGCACATTACAAGGAATAATTCAAGCTATCATTTTTTTTTTTGCATCTTTAGCTGATCGCACAATACCATTCACACATCTCCTCAAAAAGGATGTGCACTTTGATTGGAATGATGATTGTAAACATTCTTTGGAGTGTTTGAAGGAATATCTTGAAAATCCACCTATTTTTCGACCCACTATGCAAACTAAACCGTTTATCCTTTATATAGTTACATCAACCCATGCTCTCACAACATTGTTGGCTCAACAAGATGAAAATGGTAAAGAGCACACGGTCTATTATATTAGCCGAACTATGATAGATTATGAGAAATGATACACAAAAATATAAAAAAATTGTTTGGCCCTTGTATCCGCTACAAGTAAATTGCAACATTATTTGTTGAATGCGGAAATACAAGTGATGAGAAAATTTGACCCTCTCAAACATATTTTTAATAAAGAAAATTTATCAGGGCATCTAGCTAACAGGGTGATGTTGTTGAATGAGTTTGACTTGACGTTTGTTTCACAAAAAGAAATTAAGGGTCAAGCCTTGACCAAACAATTAGCTAATGCTCCTTCCCCTTTGGCATTACCTAGTAATGATTCTTTCCCCGATGATAATGTCCTGACAATTTAAACTAATACATGGGAATTATAGATTGATGGATCTAAGTGTATAATAGGCTTTGATGTTGGGGTTATATTAATCCCACATGTAGGAAAACCTATTCCCTTATCATATTGATTAAATTTCCTATGTAGAAACAATACTACTGAGTATGAAGTGTTGCTCACTGGGTTACATTCTACTTTAATCTTGGGTGTGAAAGACATTAGGATATTTGGTGATTCGTAATTAGTTGTCCAACAAATAAAAGGGATATATCAAGAAAACCATGAAAAATTATCCAAATACAAGGATCTCACAATGAAGTTGTTAGAGAAGTTTGAATCATTCACCATTGACAACATCCCACATAGAGATAATCGACATGCACATGTAATGGAAAGTACAACCTCTCTTATATCACCTCAAGATCCTTCAAAAGATGTCACATTTACTATTCACCCAATCATGAAACCATCCATCAATGAAAAACTTGAAGAAGTTTCAACAGCAACCAAGAAAGACTTAGGTGAATGGTATGCTACAATATTCAACTATTTGAAAGATGGTACTTTTCCCAAGCCCAAAACAATGAATACCCAATGTCACTTGCAAAAAATAACAACCAAGTACACCATTCTAGCTAACATATTATACAAAAGATCCTTTAATGGTATTTTTCTTAGATGTCTTAATGAATCTGAAGTCCGCACAGCACTTGAAGAGGCCCATGCGGGTACCTGTGGATGCCATTTTGGAGGGAGATCTTTAGTGGAAGAACATTCATATGGGATATTAATGGAGACATATGGAAAGTTATTGCTTTGTGTACATTAAGAAATTTCATAAATATCAGGAACATAACAGTTTGATTCATGCTCCTACTATTGAGCTTTGTGCCCAAATTCCTATTTGGTCATTCTCAGTATGGGGATTATATCTAATTGGAAAAATTTCACCACCTTCATCTATTGGCCATATGTTTATAATCACAACAATGGATTGTTTCACAAAATGGGTAGAAGCCATTTCTCTTCAATTCACAACTGCTGATGTAATATGTCATTTCATACTGAATCACATTATTTCTCACTTTGGACTTCCTTCTACATTAGTTTCAGATAATGTAAAACCATTCAATAAAAATGACGTGAAGAAATTCCTTGACACATTTAATATCCAAAATCACTTTTCAACATCTTACTACCCACAATTTAATGGTAAAGCTGAAGCAACTAATAAAAATATAAAAAATTTCCTAAGAAAATTAGTTAATAAACATAACAAGGATTGGCATACATAACTAACATATGCATTATGGGCTTACCGTACTAGCATTAGACAATCAATAGGAGCAACTCCCTATAACCTTGTCTATGGTATTGAGGTACTAATGCCCTTGGAGTTAGAAATCCCAACATTAAGGATTTCTCATCAAGACGTCATCGATGATGACACTTACAAACAACAAAGATTATATCAACTTGAGATGATTGGTTAACAATGCATTAACTCTCTTGAGCACCTCCAAGTTTGTGCTATGTAGTTACAACACAATCATAGTAATCATGTCATCCCTCATTTATTTAGTTAAAGGCGACTCAATCTTCTATGAAAATCAATGAAACATTAATGCAGACTCAACTGAAAAAGGAAAATTCAGTCCTAATTGGTTAGGACCCTACATAATTAACAAAAATTATGGGTGTTTTGTACACACATTAATAGAAATGGATGGTACACCTCTCAAAGACCCTATCATTTCCACACATATGTGTTGGTATTATGTCTAATCCCCTTGAATAGTATTAATGGTAAGTAGTGTTTTTAGAGCTACTGGATTATATTCCATGGGATTTTTCATTGCTTCGTTATTGACAAGCAATTATTTGTGTGTCTTGAAAACTAAACTGATTATCTAATTCATTTTTATTTAATTACTTTAGGTCTCATTCTATTCAAGCTTATTCTATTTTTTATGTTAGATTAGATCCTTATAATCATTTAACGTTCTTTAATTAAATCATAAGTGCATTTAACTTAACATAACATTTCATCACAATGTTACATCTAAGAGAAACTGTAATAAGTTTTTGGTTAGATAACATAAAGCATGTTAAATCATGGAAGCATTTATTAAACAATCTTACAAAGTTTATTTAATCAATCACATTGTCATTTAACATTCCAACAAAAATAATAATAAAACATAAAGTGCTCATTTATATATCAAAGTCTTGTGTACATGTCATCAAATATACAATACTAGTGAGGGTTGTGGCTACTCGATCCTTTGGGCCATAGTGGTCGCATCTGTCTGGTAGCAGTCTGTTAGGAAATAGTTGTGTGGGATCATGATCATGATCCACTAAATGTAACAAGATCAATCTCTAAACCTCGTATCTATCCAAGGGCCTCTCAATGTGCTCCTGCTATTTGATCTCTCTCCGCCTATAGCTTGAATACCTCTACCTCTAGTATTTCAAACTTTGCAAGGGTTTGAGATGACTATGCCACTAGGGCAACATTAGCTCGGTGGACATGTCTCCTCAAACTCTCATACATTGCCTGTAGTCTAACATATGGCTTGAATAATTCAGGGTCCTAATCCACAATGGGTGTGGGCACATAGTCTAAATTAGTTGCCTCTTTTCAACTAATGAGGGCACTAGCTCTATAGATACTTGTTGATAGAGATCTGAAAAATCTCTCACTAATCTTGCAAGATAGAAACAATAAAATATCAGTACACATCATGATATATATATAAAGCGTAAGCATAAGGAATGAAAGTATAACAATAAATAGTATACCATCATCTATATCTCTGGTAGGTTATGAGAAATCAACCTTATCCCATGTAGGGGGAATGGATGATGTGATAGCCTCTCCATGACTATAGGTACTGGTGCATGTTGCAATTGCTACTTGTGATCTAGTCATACGAATGGGAGAGGAGTCTCCCCACTCATGCCCTATTGGATCCTCATCTGCTACCTTACCACCCTCACTCATGGGCTCCTCCTCCTCCTCCTCCTCATCATCATCATCATTATCCTCATCTCCTCCCTCTTGGCCGTTATAGTCAGGATCTACATCCTCATCAGAGTCATAATCTATGAAATCTATAAATATGTCTAGAACCCTATAGCATATCTCCACAGCTCTATCCTCTACATCATCTCCCTCATCTGGGAGTGGTCTTGCATCACCTATCAACTCCTCCTTAGGAAATATGAGAGTTGATCGTGATACTGTCCACCACTCCTTAAGTCAAATATGGCACTAATGTCATCTGCATCGAAGCTTGAAGGCGTATCATGATCTATCCAAAGTCACTATGAACAACATCCTCTACGATGAACCGTTCAGTATCACCAAGTCTCCAAGCACTCCACACTAATCTCCTAAATAAGGGTCCTTCCTTAGGTGCAATTTGCAACTACTCAAACCATCGTAGGACCCAATTGTAGTAGAAAGGATTTACTACATAATTGTGTCTACCAATAAAAAAATTATCAATTTGTAATCTACTCAACTGCCAAGTGTGATCTGGCCACTGAAGCACAAGCTAATAAGGTCTCCAAAGGATCTCATCCCCCTCTAGGCAGTCAAATTGCACTCTCCAAAAATGTAAATCACCATATTGCCAAAACCATCATAGAGGATAACTAAAGGCCTGAGGATACCCCGAGGTTGTCAAACACGAGAAGCCAGTAGGTCTGGTACAAGTGATATCCTCAAGGCACAAAACCTATAGAAGCATAATGTGTACCACATTTTCCACCTTTTGAATTTTTTTTGCCTTAGATCATAATACAAATAAGCTAGGATACAACACCCCCAAGCACATACTATCTGGAGCTCTACCATCCCTTGTATCAGGTGTACTATTCCTCCCTCTAGTTGTGCTCCCCACCCATTAGGAATGAGCACTAGTGCAACTATGAGCATCATAATCTGTCTAACCAGTGGGGCTCATGAGTATAGAAGCATCACTAACTCTATCCATGCCCTCACTCTCTCATCATTTACTAGTCCACCAAGGTAGTACTGCATGTTATATTTCATCTCATAGAATTTCCGCTCAACTATGAAGCATACTCACTCACCTCGAACAGGGAATCAAAGTATGAAGTGTACGTCCTCTAGTGTGATCGTCATTTCACTAATCGACAAATTAAATGTGCATGTATTGGAATCCCAATGCTCTGCTAGTGCCATCAACATCGCATCATGGTACCTCATGGGGGGAATGAAGTACACCTAGTATAATCCAACAGTCTGTAATAACTTTGTATCCTCCACTGAAAGAGTGGGGGCTAAATCTCTAAGCAAACTAATATGTTTGCCACCCAAACATTGACGTGAATGGGTGGATACCTAATAAAAAAGAAACAATATGTCTTATAAGAAATCTACTCTGCTCAATTTTTACATAAATAATCATAAAAGTATACTAAAGCTACTCTATTATGCTTTCCTAAAGGCCCTAGACACTTTAGACCCCTTTTGGGACACTTCACAAAGAAACATGACACTTTGCGAAAAATTGGGACACTTTGTGAACAAAAGGGACACTTTGCAAAATAGTGGGACACTTCAAGAAAAAATAGGATGCTTTGCGAATTTTTTTTCCAAGGCCCTAAATTAGCTTAGAAATGTATAAAAATCATAAAATCACTACATAACGACAAAACGAAGGCAGAAGAATCAACTTACCTCATGATGATGTTCCCCACATGCCACTTGGTCCTGTAGCATGTGCAGTCTTGTAGGCCTGTAATCTTGTCTGGTAGGCATCTTCAACTATTCTTCAATCGCTAGCAAGCTACATAAGGTAAATGGAGAAATAGTAAGAATTCACTTCACTTTTTTGTTCTTATGTAAGTTCAAATTAGGGTTTTTACTACATTAGGGTTAAAATGTACATTTCAATCAAATTAACATTATGGGTGCTAGTGAGCTCTATTTTCAATGTTGTTGGTTGTGTTGGAATCATGATTCCACTTCCAATATCATCAATAATCTATCATTATGTAGCATGGTAATTGTAAATGACCTATGATATGACTTACCCTATTCAATGTGGCTATATTGCTACCTTGATTTCACCTCTGAAAATTAAGAAAAATCAAGGGGGGCATACATCTACCCTCGAATGTGATTTCTAGATAAAGGTTTGATAAGAGGATTGATTTTGAACAACTAACAGATTCGTGTTGTAGGATGTGGTTCCTAGCATTCTGTTTTTGTAGATAACTACAGTGGGGTATTAATTATCCCATGTAATTATTGAACTCAGATGTGTATCCTTTTATGAAACAGAGGTCATCATTCGATTCCTTTAGCTTACATATGCATGTAAGGTCATATTGGTGCTAAAGTGGGGGCTAATTGTAGTGTAAAACATTATGCACTCTTGGAAAAGGAAGCAATTTCACACTTAATTTGGACCTATTTTTGCACCCTTGCATTAATTACCCTTGAAAATCACCATTTACAAGCCCCTAGAACCCATTATTTTAGATTTTGAGGCCTATTTAACTTTAAAATCATATAAAATCCCAAAAAATATTGAAAATGATAGAAACCCACCTGAAAAACATAAGGTGGGACTCAATCACCACCTTGGGTGAATGTGTTCCCTTAGGTGGGATCCATTCACCAAGGGTGGAGAATGAGTCCCATTTGGGGCCTTTTTCAAATTTGAGTGGGAATTCATCAATTTAATTCAGGTTTTTGATGAATGCCGGCCTTTTGGATCTAAATAATGGTCAATTAGGTGCTGATACCTATAAATGCAAGCTTCTAATTCATTTTTATGGATCTCTAAGAACTTTGAGCAAGTATTTTCAAGTATGAAGCATCAACAATTTCAAGCAAGTTCTCACAAGAGCATTGAAGTTTCAAGAGAAAGTAAGGTTGAAGTTTTGGAGCGACATTAAACTATTTTTTTAAGTCTTCAAGCTCAATTTCAATCATGATCTAACATTTCCAAGGGTTGATAATGGATTCCTATGGTGAATCATGATGGATTCTTGGTTGGGGAGATGCAACTAGCCATCAAGCCAATCCTAAAGACTTGTTTCCTAAGTGAATCCATGCTCCATTATCACTCTACGTTCAGCCTAAGGAAGGTACAAGCATCACTGAGATTCATTTGGGGTGACTGAAGATCATCACAAGTGAATCATTCATCTCTACATTTTCATTCTTGCATCATATTCTTTCACGTTAGAATAAGATTGCATCATGTTTCATATTTCCTAGTCTGAAACACACTTGAGGCTAGGGTTTCCATGCATATTTAATTATCTTTATCAAGGTTTAATTACCAAACTAGGGGTTTGACTGAGGTGAACCCCCCATAACCAAATCAAGTCAAATTCCATTTTGTAGGTCTTTTATAGATCCAAATCTAGAACTCAAGTTGAAAGGGAAGCGTGGGTGTTGAAGTGTCAATCAGAGTTTTCAAATCCCAGAAAAGCTAAACATGACTAATTCACCAAGAGTGGTGAATGAGTCACAATATTGTTGTCTATCAGATCAAGTTACAAATTGTGATACCCTTTTTCTTGAAATATACTCCCACATAGAAATTTGGATCTCAGATTGATTCTCCCAGGTTGGCGAATGAGTCCTAGTTGGTCAAAAAGTCAGCATTTCTAGAATTTCAAAATTGTTTCAAGTCCCTTAGAGGTTTCCAGGTGCACACTTTTCATATTTTATTTTCCTATTCCATTTTACTTGCACTTCTAGGTCATTTTTCATACTACACTATGTTTTCAAACATTTTATTTTCCAAGTTTACACTTGGTGGTGAACCCCTCATTTGACATCATTCAATACCCTAGGACATTCTCTCTGCCAAATTTCAATCCCCTTTGCATTGAAATCTCAAGGGTTTTTTATTGAGTGAAACGGGCAAGAGAATTGACCTCTCTCCTTTTAGGTCCAAAACCCTAGAAGCTATAGAGGGAGGTCACCATTTTATTCGTTTCAATTACATGTAGTAGAATTTGTACAACCAGAGGGACCCACATCATCCTCCCAAAAAATACCCACTTTCAACATCCAAGAGGTAACAGAGACCTTACATCAGATGAGTGTATAGAAAACTACTAGAAAGGCAAGGCTAAAACAATCATTGAAAAGGAAGGTCATCCAATTATTTAGAGAGGACAAGGAAGAAGAAGTTGAAGAACTAAAAATGCCTTCGCAAAATTAAAAAAAAGGAGCACACATTGGAAATATCATGATAATAGGTCCCTACACAACCACAACATGTAATTGATGTCATGATCACCAAAAATTCCATAATATACCATAACATGTTATGAAAAGTCCTTAACGTGTAAAAAGAGGTAGATGTGGATAATAAGAAAAGAATAATATAATGCTTGGTGAAATACATCAAAGAGTTTAAAAAAAACTTGGAGGATATGATTGAAAGGTTCCCAAATCCAATCATTGTTGCAATAAGAGAGAAGAGAGAAAATTCCCTCAAATAGGAGGAATAAATAAGGGAGAAGGCACTAAAGGAGGTGGGATCTAAATTAACACCACAATAAAAGAGAAATTATCACAAGCACAAGCAAACGAGCTCTTGCAAATGAAAATATCGGATACCCTAATGGAGGGAGAAAAAGTAGAAAAAGATAAAGTACAAAAGAAAACAATAGATCTCGCAAAGAGTATCCATGATTCCCTCCTAGAGGAAGAAAAAACAATACAAAAAATAAAAAATCCTTCGAAAGAAGCCAACCAAGTACACCTAAAGATGGAGGAAAAGATATAAATACAACATAAGTTTCTACATCCACCTTCCCCATACAATCAATCAAAGACTTCCTTGCACAAAAAATGTAGTTGTAGCAAACACCAACACCACTCATTCTCTAGTTAGTAATAGTAGGTTCCTAAGTGAATCTTTCTAATAAATTTTTCCTATTTAAAAGCTTCATCTTGGAGATATATTCCATGCCACTTAAAGGAAATAAATCTTATAACATGTTGAAAGTGTGGAACGATTTCAAGAGGCAGTGAGCATATTTTATAAGATCATACCACAAATGCAAAGAGATGCTCCCTTCCTCTACTACAACAACTCAAGAATATGGTAGATGGTCTATAATCAAATTTGTAGTCATAGAAGGAAAAGCTACGATAGGAGGCTCAGGAGGAAATTTTGAAGAAGAAATTTGATGAGGCAACAAATAATTATGTGAAAACACACTCCTAATTCAAAGTATACATAGATAACCTAGAAGAGAGTATAGTGGAGGCAAACATAATATACCATTTTTTCTTAGATGGACCAACCTCACCAAGAACTTTAAGGATCATATCACTCAAATAGAGGCCCAAATAGTTCATATCATCTCCTTTGATGACCAATTAAAAGATATGCATGGTGTAGTAAGAGAATAGAAAATGAATCCACACACTTAGCTACAACAAGTATAGGAGTAGAGGAAGAAAAGAAATATGTATATCAAATAGCTAAGGAGACAATTGGTGTAGAGTTAGAACACATGTGTAAGGTAGGGGAACAACCACACCAAGGCTCCAAGTCACAGAGAGCTTAAAGAAGAGGGCTGCCCTAACTTATGTCAAGATAAGCAGGTTTATAGGTCAAGGATAGAAAATGAGGAGTACTCTCAAGTGCTTTTGTCACTCTACTTCAATCCAAATGCTTAAATGGGGCTAAACGAGCTAGTTTTTGAAATCCAAACCATACCTTAGATAGCTCTCTACCCGAGGACAATAGTATAGGTCAAGAATGACAGCATGGTGCACTGGTATCTCTCTAGGGCATTGGCATCCGTATGACCATAAAGTGAAAAGTAAAATACTGAATGTCTAAAAACCTAGTTATAGTTTACCTAATGAATTTTAGCAAAATAAATAGAATAATAAAGTAAGAAAAAATAACTAACAATATGATAAAGGAGATGATGAAAACTAAGGTGACAAAGACAAACTCACTTAGAGTCCAGTTTTCCAACAACCTCCATGCACACGCACACCTACATATAGCCAAGAGAGGAAAAATGTTGCCCGGTTGTATAGGGATTTGCCTCAGTAAAAACCCCACTATGGTGTTTGCACCTCCATGAACAACCAGGAAAGCCATGAGGTAGAAAATATGATAAAGAGAATAAAAAGAAAGAGTACAGAAAAATCACAACATTATGATACATCAATCAAGAAAAAATATCACCTTCTCAATAAAAGTGCCCTCAAGTGTATGTAGAAGAGCATGCAACCTTATTGAGGTCTACACTACTGCAAAAAAGAAGAAGCAGTCCCTCAAGACACTAAGTTGCAACTCCAATGGTGGCTAAAGATGCAACAAGATGTGGAGAAGGCATGTTGAGTTTCTCAAAGAGCGCTCAAAAGCTCAAACTGGTGTAGAATGGAGTCCAATTGCCAAAAGAGATTAAACTAGTGTGCAGAGGATTGTAGAAGAAGGAATCAATGTGAAATGGATACATTTGAAGATCAAAATGGGATGGAAGGAGCCATTTTTGTGCCAACTAGTCGACACAGAGGTATTACATTCCTTTTCCAATGAGGAGTGTAATGTCCTTGTGAATTCTAGAGGTAGGAATCTATCAGGGATGATAGTGTGTCATGCTCACATCCCCAAGAAAAATTCCCCCACTAACACAAAAGTTGGGCACCAAGTGGATGCATTATAGATGGGTGATGTGGAATTTTGTAATCGGATTTGATTTTCTAAGGCTGAGGAATGTAAAAGGGGAATTTTCAAGAGGGGTGCAAATTCACTCCTATACATTTTTCCCCTACTTTAGAGAGCATGAGTTTTAACGAATGTTGAATAAAGTAGATCGAAGAGTTTAGAAATATATACCTAAACTGTTGAGGAAGCAAATCACAATCTGGCGAGCTCAAAAGTGCAGGGTAGGAAAATAATTCCATGGGTACTCTCTCCTTAGGATTTTCAAACAAAGGACTCTATAGATCCATAGAACTACAGAGTTGAACAAAGTCAATCAAAGTCCCATAGACCAATAATGGAAAAATTCTATAGGATGCAAGTGCTTCATAGGCCCCCAAACCTACAAAGAAGGTGCCCCCTAGGTACTCTCTCCTGAAGGAAACCCACTGTAAGGGGACTTTGAAGATTTGTACTAGAAAGTATCTTCATAGGCATGCCTACAAAGCAACATGTTAATCCACATATAAAACATGTTAGAAAACAAAAATCAGCCACATAGGAAAACAAGTAGACAGTCATGTAGACAGTGAAAAATTTGAAGGAAGAGCTTTCAAAGGGTTCCCTCATGAACCCTTCAAAAGGAAAGGGGTCCTCTCAAGGGACACGCTATTTGAAAGTGTATGAATTTTTTTTGTAAATCAATTTTTAATCATCAAGGAATCCTTTTAAAATATGTTCACTTTATCAAGGAATTAGAAAGGAAGAAAATGCCCCTCATGAGGGGAAGGTCGAGGCTTCTCCTACAAGAAAAGTCACTCCCTCCTTGGAGGAAATTTCTTCAAGTTCTTTCTTTACAAACCCATGACGAAGGAAACATTTTCCACTAAGGGTCCTTGCTGAGAATGCAATTTTTGAAAATTAAAGTTGACATGATACCCCCCCCTTAGGCTGGTCCATGTTTGACGCAGAGGAATGTGACATCCTAAGGAGAGAAACACAAAAATGAAAAATTGATGTTGTGGTCCACTTCAAACATAGCGAGATGTGATTGTGGTAATGTTGTCATGCATAGGGGGGAAAATACATGAGAACCACAATATCATAAAGTAGGCATAAAAGATAAGAGAACAACAATGTAAAGAAAAATAGTAACACCACGAACAAGGGACACAAGGGCGATCTAATATTTTGGGGTCAGAGCTTCTCATAAATATATATATATATATATATATATATATATATATATATAAGTATCATAATGGTATATTAATGAATTTTCATCAACACCCTACTATATCAAACCATATGAAGAGTGCATGAGAAGAAAAAAAAAAAAAAATTGGGTCAACACGAAAGGGAATCCTAAATGCCTCCAACACTTTACATCATCCCCAATTGTTGAAAATCAATACACATAATAAAGGAAGAATGATGTAGAAAATGGAGAAAGTTGTATGGCACATAACACTCCTATATCCAATCACCCATCCAGGAACACATAACACAAGCATGAGGGAAAACAAACACAAAAATACACTCTACTTTACAGATAAAGAAGAGGCGCCCCCCTAAAACTCATTGAAAAAGAAGCCATCAGCCTCCTAATCTAGATCATTATATGGGGAAGGTGGATGAGCTTGCAAGGTGGAATATCAAGGGGGGAACCCTTCAACCCTCACACAACAAGAGCCAAGGAAGAAGGTCCCACAAGGTCTTCTCCACTTATTTCTTGTGGGGTAAAGGTCAACAAATTCACAAAGATTGGTGAAAGGGCCAAGACCTCTCCCAAAGATTTAAAAATTCACTTCACATGTGTGCCATGTGTTGTCTCAATGGATGAGGGAGGTGGTCCCAAGATTCATTTCTATGCTCACCAAATGACTTAGGATCAGTGACAAACTCTAGGGATGCCAAAACGTCTTCCATCACTAGGATGACACATGCTAATGCAGTAACACCCTCTAAATAAGGTGTACTCATATTTTGACCCCCATTGATAGTAGGGCCATCCTCCATCTTTTGCTTCATTGGAGGATGTGAGACCACCATAAATGAGGAAAAAGGAAAATAAGAGGAGGAGAAGACCACATCAAACACCATCAAGGTTTTTAGGATGTCCACGGGCTTTGAGAATAGAATGATTTCTCAGAGGGACATCAGGAGAGGCGGCTCAATCGAAGGAGCAATAAAGAACTAAACCATTTTAGGGTTAGGGGAATTTATGCTCGCAGTAGGAGCTGAAAGTAGAATCGAGGCTAATTGAATTGAAGTAGAGGGGATGAGAGAGGAGGACACAATAGTAGGCCTTTAATCAAGGGTGATAAGTTCCCCTTCTTTCCTCTACATAGCAGCCTACTCAGTGACCAGATCCTTTCACCATCACTTACACTCACACACAAGGTAGTTCCTATGACTTTGAGATCTAGAGGCCAGAGGTTGGGATAGAATAGAGGGCTCCTGCTTGACCATCAATGTGTCCACCAAAACCATTTTAGATGGAGGGAGTGACTCCTACATGGGATTAGGAGGGAGAACTTGAGAAGAGGTTGTAGAAATAGTGGGGGGAGTTAGATCTAACACCTCAATAGTGGGCCTCTTCCCATTCACTATGTTGAGAGTAGGAGCATAAGAGGTTGTGGAGGTTGAGTCATAGAGAAGTCCCCACAAGGATCCTTCCCCTTACCATTCATACTGGCCCAAGGGACCTTGGATAAGGTAGGAAGGTTAGATACCCGAGTCTTAGCCTTGCATCAAGCAGGTACCATCAAACTTCTTATGCAAAAACTAGGAGTTGTCATGCCCAAGGCTCCTCTTTAGAAAAGAAGGTAGAAGTGGTGCCTCAAGGATGGGTAGGCTTCTCCTTTCCCTTCTGAGAGGAGGAGGCAACTTGCTAATACACTACTAGGGGAGTCACTTTTGGCTATCCTTTTCCCCTATTTCTATAATTTACGTAAGTTTGGTAAAATAGGTTCATTCTAGGAGGGAGCAGACCGACTAGGGAAAGCCAAAAATGATCTGAGGAATAACCCCTATGGGATACCAATGGATGATATCCAATTTCATTCACAATGTGCACGACACCTTCATGGGAGAAATTTAAACATTTTTGAACAATGAAAGCAATTTCATTCATGGAAACTAGCCACAAGATGCCCAACTTCACCTTGAATAGATCAAATTGTAAAATGACATCAAAAGTTGTATTCACAGTACTAGGTCCAACTAGGATGAAAAGAGTTATAGAGCCATATGACTTAAGAGAGAGACCATCGTGCATACATATGATCAATTTTGTTTACTCATATTCCTCCCTCTATAGTGAATTTATCCATAACATCTCCTTTGTAATAAAATTCACTTGGCTCGTAGGGTCAACTAAGACTCCTATCATAATTTTTTCATTCAGGTGAGCAAGAATGCATAGACGAGAGGGCTTATTATTCAGAGGCCCAAGTTTTGTGAGGTGAAAGTCACATCCAATGAGCTAGTCTTAAGATATGGCGGAGGATTAATTGAAACCATATTACCATATGCCAAGGGTTGAGGAGAACCATAAGAGGGGTCAATAATCAAGCTCATACAATGAGATAGAAATAGGTCCGTGTAAATCTGCAACTTGTTATTGGCCTTCGCTACTAACTTATTTGTGTTTCATTTTTTTCATCGAGACGGATGGTATCGTTGTCGATCCAATCCTATATCTCATGAAACAAGTGCATACAATTCTCAGTATCATGCCCGTTAACACAATGGTATTGATAAAAATCATTCCTATCATACCAATTAGGATAATATTCCTTCAAAGGTCGGGGATTTTCCTGAGTTTTGATCTAATCCTTTAATAAATTTTGTAAAATAGAAGAATAAGATTCTTCTATCTTTGTAAACTTCCTATTATGCTTAAGGTCGTGATCATTAGTCATGGAAACTGCACTTGCAACAACTTTTCTTTTTTCCTAAAATAGACACAATAGACTTTCCTTCAGAATGGGAGGGCAAGGAGGATCCTCCAAACTAAACTATTTATTGTTGATACTCTTGCAATGCGGCACATCGATGTGCAAAATAAGGGTATTTCATATGGAAAATTTATCCTAATAGGCTCGTTGTAGGTCTCTTATGAAAACCTTCTACACATCCAAGTTGGGTAGTGGGTACGAGATTTGTGAAAAGAGCACTTGGTGTCACACTATGAAGTTAGTTATCTTCTCATTTTCTCCTTGCTTACATTGGACGAGATCCGAGAAAGTCATCTTCAAATTGATGTTAGCCTAGAATTGATGGAGATACTGATTAATGAGCCAATCAAATGAGAATATAGAATTATCAAGAAATGAATAATACCAAGGGTGATCCCACAAAGCTGGTTTACAATTTATGAGAGGAACTGATTTTTGCTGAAATCACATATTTTTGGAAAATATAGTGATTTAAGCCTTTAAAAGTTCTATTTTAAGGATTCCAATTGAATATGGATTGATCAAAGCACCTTAGATCAAACCCCCTTGGATAAAACCTCACTAGTTTTAAACCATACCTATAAATGAATCTCCTTTACACCTATCAAAGTGCTGATAAAAAATCACTTTTGATTTACCTTTTGGGGGATCAAATGAATTCATTTTAAATTTATTTCAAACGATTATAGTAGTCCTCGAAATGAGTTATCCCATGAATATAATTTTAATATGTTTTGGTTTTATTATGTATGTGTTTTTTTAGTTTTATTAAACATAGGTTTTTCACCGAAAATCAAGCTCTCTGTTTTGCACATGTGGAAAAATAGAAAATTATCAAAAAAAAAAATTTAAAATAGGTTCATGCTGGGTATTGATGTCCTTGATCCATTAAAAAACATAAAATTGAATTTTGATACATACAAAAAAATTTATGTTGTATATAGTCTACCTATGTCTGAATTGCAATTGGTTTGACTTCAAAACTCTATTAACGAAAAAATATTCAATAAAAAACTATAATACCAAATGAAAGTGCTAGATATCATAGTTATAAATCTAAATTCGAAAACAATTTAATTTTATCCTTTATAAAAAAAAATTTATGATGTATATAGTGAGCGTCACTTTTTAAAAATGTTGTTTTTTGAAAAAAACAAGTTTTTGTGGGAGATGGAAAAAGAAGTGCAATCTTATTCCAAAAAAATTGAAAAAAATATTTTTAGAATCTACAAACAAAATGTGATGAGACTCTAGTTTTCATCATCTTCAAATTCCTCATGGTTTAGCCGCTATAGGTGCCTAAATGTGAAGATTTAGTTAAAAATAATAATTTTAGTATCCAGTTTGGCCAAAAATTGTAAACCACTATTGTGGGATCACCCCCAATCAAGCATTGTGTCCTTCAGAGATCGAGGAAAGATTTTTTCCATTAGAGCACTGTGATGAAGCAAATCCGTACACATGGCATTGAAAGCTTACAAATGTGTTTGCAAATATCCTTTACCACCATGTACTTTTCAAAGTTAGGAATGTCCATTCCCTGTAGAAATAGAGTACTCAAAATTGCCACCAACTATGGGCTATGTCAGAAAAAAGGTTGGAAAATGGGTTGGGTGGAGGCTTGGGAAAGTCTCACCAATAGGTTTTACATCTAACCCATGTTCTCAAGAAAAGAATTCAAAATAGGGTCGAAGGATTACAAAGGCCCAGTGGAACCTCCTCCAAAACCACTACCGCCTGAACAACCTTTAGAGCCATCTCTAGAGCCATCATTGTGACCACCACTAGAGCCACCACCACCAGTGGGACCTCCACTAGAGCCACCTCCACTACCGAATCCACCACCATGGCCTCCACCAAATCCACCTCCGCTAGTACCAACTCCTCTACCAAATCTGCCACCACTTACTCCACAAGAGCCCCCACTACTAGGGGTAGTAGGATAGGTGAAGCTAAAACCAATGGGTACTCTACTTGCCTTGATAGTAGGGGGCTTCTCAATAGTGGAGGAAAATTTGATCGAGGGGCCTATTTTGACCATGCATATAGACATGGTAGGCATTGAAACACCTATTTGTCTCTCATAGGCATCAAGCACCTCCCCTTGAGTAGTACCTAATCTAGTGCCAAATACGAAGGGATATATGCTTTTGTTAGATCAGTGAGTTCGTGTAAGAACTCTATACCTATCTGATCTTTCCCTAACATGTATCTCTCTTTGCTAGCTTGAGCCTAGCGGCTCTCGCCATATACAGTGCTTTATCAAAATGATTCATGAGATCCAACAACCTCCTATCTAATGACAAAGGTTTTCTATAGTAATATGAACAACTCCATCCTCATCCACAAACGAAGCTATGGGGGATGCTAGAGGAGTGGGTATATGATTGGTCTCCTCAATTAAAGCCATCTCTTTCATAAGACCTCTGGGAAAACTAGTAGTATAACCAGAACTAACTTTTCTCTTTTCCATTATTAAGTGTCATAAACTTCTCCTAACCACATACCTGAAGGTCATAGACTGAGTTGTGATGCTCGTAAACCCTCACAACACATTAATATAGTTCGGCTACCGATCATGTTAGAAAAGGTTTAGATGCAAAGAAATGGATAGATGTTGTTCACGTCAGGTTCACCAAAATGTAAGGTAGGGGGACCAAACACTCCAAGGCTCGAGGTCACAGGGAGATGAGAGTAGAGGGCTGCCCTAACTTACCTTAATTAAGCAGGTGTCTAGGTCAAGGAGAGAGAATGAAGAGCACTCTCAAGTGCTTCTATCACTCTATTGATATGAATGCTTAAATGGGGCTAAACAACCTAGTTTTCTAGAATCCAAACTATACCTCAAAAATATCTCTACTTGAGAACAATAGCATGGGTCAGGGATGACAGTGTGATGCGTCAACATCTCTCTGGGGTGCTAGCATCCATATGACTAGAAAGTGAAAAGTATAGTACCAAATGTCGAAAACCATACTTACAATTTAGCTAATGAAGTTTATCAAAATAAACATAATAATGAAGTACAAGAAAATAACTAGGAATATGATAAAGGAGATGATGAAAACTAAGATGACGAAGACCAACTCACTGAGAGTCTAGCTCACTAGCAACCTCCATGCACACATACACCTACAAACAACCAAGAGAGGAAAAATGTTGGGGCTATATGGGGATTTGCCTCAGTCAAACCCTTGCTTTGGTGTTTGAACCTCCATGGAAAGCTAAGAAATACATGAGATAGAAAATGGGATAAAGAAACTAACAAGAAAAAGTACCAAACAATCACAACAACATTATGCTACGTCAATCAAGAAGCAATATCACCTTCTCAATAAAAGTACCCTCAAGCACATAGAAGAGAATGCAAGCTTTGTAAGGTTTATGTTGTCGCAACAACAAAGAAGCAGTCCCTTAGGATACCAAGTTGCAACTCCAATGGTGGCTAAATATGCAGCAAGATGCGGAGAAGGAATGTTGAGTTGCTCAAAGATAGCTCAAAAGATCAAGTTGGTGTAGAATGGAGTCCAATCTCCAAAAAAGATCAAACTTGTGTGTAGAGGATTGTACAAGAAGGAAAGAATGTGAAATGGATGCATTTGAAGATCAAAATGGGAGGGAAGGAGTCATTTTTTGGATGGATGGTTGACATAGAGGTGTTACATTTTTTCCCCAATGAGGAGTGTAACATCCCTATGAACTCCAAAGGTAGGGACGAAAACGTGCCACACTTGCATCCTTAATGAAAATTCCCTCATTGACACAAAACACAGGTGCGAAGTGGATGCATTGTGGATGGGTGATGTGGAATTTAATTGTTGAGTTTGATTTTCTAAGGTGGAGGGATGTAAAAGGGGAATTTGTAAGAGGGGTGCAAATTTGCTCCTATACAACATGGTAGGAATTTTGAGGGAGGTAAAGAACATACCCTAATAAATGTAAATGCCCAATAGTCTTGCAAAGTAAAATTCAACATACATATAAGCACCCAAGGACACATCAAAGTCCTATAAAACGTAAAGAAACAATTGGATACTACTCTCACACAGCTAAACTTAATCTATAAATAAATTCTTCTAGGGAGCTAAATGACATGTCTTGAGGACAAGACACCATTTTAAAGAGAGGAATGATGTTAGATGGGTATGACACAACACCAATAGCCTACCACAAGCTACCACATAAGACTTGTGCAACCTAAGGCCAACATAGGAGACTAAGCAAGAGGTGCCCTATAAGGATCATATCTCTCTAAGAGACATGTATCAACGTATGTATGTAATAGATGTAAGAAAGGGAGAGAGGAGAAGTGAGAGAGAATAATAAATGCAAACTAGAGACTAAGACCTACTTTTATAATTGATATATGATAGTATATATGGAGATATAAGGATTGATCAATATATATGTGTTATACATGACTATGATTCTTATTTAAGTTACATATGGAAAGTATTTGGATATTGTTTTCCCTTTTGCGATTATACTTTTCTCTCACTATATCCTCTAGGGTATAAGGAAACTACATAAGGGATATTAGGGTATAGATCTCTAGACTAAAATTCCCCTTTCCCTATTGCCAACAATTGATTTTATTTAATATTTAATTAATTATTTCCCAAAATTGTTTGAATTGGTTTAATAATTTAATAATTTAATTAGTTAGCTTCATTCGTAATTAATTAAATTTTATTTAACTAATTATTCCTACATTTTTTTCTAAAGATTAATTAATATAATTAATTTAACCTTACCCACATTCCTAAATTCTTCCAAAGAATATTAATTAATTAATGAATTAAACCACCCTTTTATCCCCATTATCCTTTTTCCTAATTTAAAATTCTTGTAAAATTGAAACTTGACATCACCTCCCATGTGTCATTCCTATTCACATGTACAAGCATGAACATTCTTCCAATAATTCTTCACCCCACTCTCCATTAATCTACTAAGGATAAATGTCACCTTTCAATTTGAGTTTGCAAGAGGCCACTTCTCTCATCTCAATAAAATCCATTTTTAAATTCCCACCTCTCTTAAAATAGGCAAACATCAAATCTTGCCTCTTTTATAAAGCCAATCACAGTCTCCCTTCTTTATTCTCCAATATCCATCATTCAGCCACCTTATCCCATGAAACCTTCATTTGACACTTGTTCTCTTGCTCTTGCTTGATTATTCTCCTTATTATTTCCTTTTTCCATAAATATTTGTGATTTGGAATTTCATTAATTATTTTATGCCTCCTTAACAATAGTTTTATTTTTCTCAACAGAATCACATTTCTTTAGAAATACCTTTAGGGTACCCCTTTTTATTGATCAAGTCCTAGGCTCCTAATCTCCTCTCACAAGGCTACAACCTAGGATCTTTCTCCACAAATAATGAAATCTTATATTTTCTTTTTTGTAATATTTATTTATTCACTTCTTCCTTACCATAATTGATATACTTATTATCTAGAATTCCCTTTTTAATTATTTTTAGCAAAATCACTTCTTGCCACAAATATTGTATCTATAGCTTTAGATCTATTTTTATTTCTTTTCTAGGGTTTTGTCAACTTAGGCATGATGTTTGCAAGGCCATAGATAAGAGATTTTGCACCTAAGAACATTAATATTGTAATTGTATAATTATACCTTAGTGCTAGGGATATGAATATAATCAAAGGGGGTTTGGTGGATTAAAAGAGGCTACAATAGGAAGTAACATGTGTAAATAATAATATAAAGTTATTAATAACCATGATATATAATATATACCATAACACATCATACATTAGTCTAACCAATTTGCAATATCATATATATTACTATTAATAGGATGTTACATTTAGATGATACAATTCAATTGACATCCTTTCTTACGTTCAAATTTATATTTGTTCTATACCCTATCTATTACATATGCTTCTTTTTTTTGTCCTACCTCACTTCTCTTCTCTAACTTTCTCTATCTACTAGTACTTGTTTCATTGTTGCAGCACATTTACTTATACTAAATTATGTATCTCTTTGTGTTGCTTATCTTTGAGTTTGGTAGTTGGCACAATCTCTTTGGGATGGGCCAATTTTGCTCTATTGTCAGCTCTATCTTGCTTATAACGTTGATATTATATGCCAACTTTCATGCAAAAGTACAATCTAACATACTACTTGATATATAAAGAACAACCTAGACATTGCAAATGGATAACAGATAAGAAAAGGGCATGGACATATAATTCTAACCATTACAATAGTTTTTTCTTTAACTTTTTTCTTTTACCAAAATGATAAATAATTTAAAATATAAAATTAAATAATACAATTGTATTTATAAATTAAATGCATATGTATACACATATAAATATAGACACACATATGATTCATGCATGTTGTGTACACACATAAATTCTTAATTCTTGTCTTTCAGTGAACAAAGGAAGCACAACTTTGGCTGGTTTTTTATCTTTTGCATTGTCGACGCACTAAGGACGCGCAATGACTCATCAATTTAAATGCCGATAACATCACACCTGGTAGTGCCTCCAAACAACAAATAGGAGTCTCAATGCTTATTCGTCATCTGTCAACTCAAATCATCTTTCCTCGCTCCAATACACAGAAATGACTTATCCTTTTTCTTATAAATTTATTTTCTAGCCACGGAGGACTTTTCATATTGTTTTGTTTAATCTGCCCGTAACCATCGTGCGCACTGACTCTGTATGATTCAATATTCAACAGTCGATGTTTTTTTCCATTTTTTTTTAGATTTTATAATATGTTTGAATTTGCTTTTCTTATTAGATTTAAGAATATTAGATTACATTGATATTTAATATTAATTTTCAAAGGTTTTTAATTTTGATAGATGGTTTTATCAAAAGATATATCATCACTCTCATCAATTATTTATGGTTCAATTGAACAACCACTCTTTGATGAACTCTTAAAATCTCTCTGTAATTTACATTTTAGCTAACAGTGGCTATCTTTTTTACCAGATCATCTTCGACGTTAATTATTCATTTCTTTATGTGTAATACTCTTTTTACAAACTGTGTGCTGTAAAATGTTTTGAAGTTATATTATATTCAATTTTTTTATTAGCTGATAAATGGACTTGCAAGTCCACCAGTTCCCTCCAAATCTGTTTCATTCTGTGAAACAGCTTAACGATCGCCAAAAAAACATTTATTCTCCTCACCAGTAAACAAGTGTATGTTACATCCTTAAAAGATGCAAGTGCTAGTTTTTATAAAAGAAATAATCACAATCTGATAGGATCTATAAAAGCAAAATTTTAACAAACATCATTATAACTTCAATTTGTATGAACTATCTTCCACCCATTCAAAGATAAATGCATTACACACCATTATAACTTATATTTAAATGCATTACCTTCTAATTATAGAAACCATTATAACTTCTACGGAATCATGAGCTGCCCTCCACCCATCCGAAGATAAATTATCACATTCCTTTCTCTTCAGTGTTATCACCCAGAGAAGGAGAAAGTGGTGTGGCCACAAATGTGGGTTGGTGCTGACCAGGCATTATCACAAGCACTTTGTCGTCCTGTTGGTGATCATAAGAGCATATGATCTCAGGCTTAAGAGGGTCAGAGTGCAGAGACTCAAGGCCTGGATGGGTTCTTTGTTCTGGATTGGAAGTGGCGAACCTGTAACGGGTACAGAAGAGAATGAGCGAGGCAAAGCCAAGAAGGGCTAGTGCACTCGCCACACCAATGAGGAGATAGAAAGAAACAGAGCGCTTTCCCAAATCGGAGTCAGTATACCTGGCTGAAGGCATATGATGTCTCATGCTTCCAAAACGGTTCCTGTACTCCTCAACATCTATCACTATACTCAGGAAAAAGCTTAACCTGTTGAGCGATTAAATGCCCGAATTTCCAGTATGGAAAATATTTAGCAAAGCAATTTCGAGGAGCTGCATTATATAGATTTTATCTAGTAAACAGCCTGTACATTATTATTATTTATTTTAAATCTGAAAAGAGGATGATTATTTAAATTCAACATGAACGGCGAAGGACAGTATTGTGTACTTCGTATGATTAATAAATAGCACAGCACATCTGTGAACGCACTTATTTGCAAACCAAAAGCGCTACAAGATGCTAATTTGTTGCTTTTTTAATTCTTTTTCTTGGAAACTTTGATTTGAATGCATAGTTATTAAAAAGTATTATCAAAAGTTAATGGATAATAAAGTATTTATATAAATTTTACATGAATTGATCTTTTTAACTTTTTAGATTGAATTTGTACTTAAATATTTATAATAGGCTGATTTATAATTGTATATAGTTAATGGATAACAACAACAAATTATATATAAAATATTGTAATGGTAAGATGTGCATATCCATATCAAATTCCATTTAGTTGTGGGTCTATTTTTGTAAAATGACTTAATATAATAGCATATTAATGAATGGTGTTAGTTCGTATAAATAATATTTCAATCTCTTATTTAATTGGTCATCCCCATTCACATATTATCTCACACTTGGCCCCATCTTATCTTTATCCATCACATTTTCACATATCTCACATTTATTATGCCTATTATTATCCATTATGATTTCACATTCATTCACTACCTAGATATTAGTGTTTTCATGTCTTGGGTCAATCCTACATGTGTGAGATGATTCTTGTAGCCATAGATCAAACCTTTGAAATCTTACAACTCAAATTCAAATTTAAGCAACTTCTACAAATGTGATTCAATTTGATGTATTGCTCACTATTTGAATCCATTCAATTGCATTCATTGTATCATCCTCATATCTAAATCTCATTGAAAATCATTGATATTTAAGAAAGAGCATACTAAGAGCACTTCAACTAGAGCACTAGAAAGGAATTTAAATTTACAAATCATTTGAGATTATTTGCATGTTTTAAGACTATTGTGCTTGTAGATACCTAAATTTGACCACTTGTATTTGGTCAAATTTATCCCTTTCATCTAAAATTACTTCGTATATGCATTAATTAAATAATTCTACTATTATTTAATTAATATCACCAATATCCCTAAAGTCTCCTAAATCCCTAAGCTATTTAATTAAATAATTAAATACTTTACCCCTTTAGCCCTTCTATAAATTAAATAAATATAAAATTTATTTAATTTAATCATATATCCCATAGGAACTAAATTAAATTTTTAATTGCTCCCATTTCTTTCTTTTGGTCCCATCTTCCATAATTCTTCTATTATCCTTAATCCATTTGTCTAATCCCATCATTAGGATGTGCACATTCCTAATCCATGATTAGGAGGTGTCACATCCTCAAACTTTTGCAAGTGGCCCTTAATCCTCTCATTATCTTAATCTCACCTAATCTAATCACTTGCACAACCTAAACCCTTGGATTGGTAGGGCTTAATCCTCTTGCCATTTATGATACCCATCCCTTGTCCTCTAAACATTAATCACATTCTACTTTTGGAGAAGCAACCCATACCCTTAAGAAATTTTTAATTCCCTTTTATTCTCCTCATGCACATTAAAAAGATTTTTTAATTTTGTAGTGTACGGCAAAGGATCCCTTTTTCACACTTAATTTGGGAATGAATAATAATAAAATGAACTTAATTATGCCTTAATTTAGTGTTGTAATATGTTTTTTATATTCACATTAATTTTAGGGCCCTTTTTAATTAGATGGACTTAATTGTGCCTTGTTTGTGGTGTTGTAAAGTGTATATTTACACTTTCAAACTCATCTAGGGCTTTATTAATTGATTGAGGTTAATTTTCTTTAATTGGCCTCTTTAATTCAAATCCAAGCCTGATTAAATGCAAATTTTGAGGGATAAAGCCCGACATTCATAAATTCCATTTCACAAATTAACTTTGGAAGATGTGTGTCCTAGGTAACTGAACTAGGACCCATTCGCCATAGGGTGAATGGGTCCTCACTTAGTTCTAGGACCCTAATTTTACATAAGGTTTAACATTGTCTGGTGTGTGTCCTAGGTAAGTGGCCTAGGACCCATTCACCCTATGGCGAGTGGGTCCTCACTTAAACTTAGGTCCTCTCTTTAAAATATGTTTTTCTGGTATTTTAATGATTTTAAATCTACAATTTGATGTCATCTTGTGATATTTGAATTTTGGGAATTAATCTTAAGTTACATATAAATACAAGGTCCTTTCACTTTGTTTCATCTTAGAACTTTTATGTGACTTCATGAGATCAAGCTAGAGCATTCAAGGGTAGATTTGAAGAAGATTATTGTAGCAATCAAGATTCCAATTTCATGTCAAATATGTATTAAATCATGCATGTTGTTTGAGCTCATATGTCGATTTAGTGTTCAAGATCAATCCAAGCATATTCAAAGGCATTCTCTCTAATCAAGTTTCATGGTCAAGATCTACATTCATTAAGGCTACTTCATGAAAGTTTGTAGATTTATACTCCAAGGTTTCAAATAAGGTTTGCTGAGTTGTTACATATTTTTGTTTATTCATCATTCATTTCATGCTTCCATTCGTTTCAAGGTTTAATTACTAAAACAGGGTTTGAGCAAGGAAAATCGACATTCCTTAGAAAACAACATTTTTCTGCCTTTGATGTGTGATTGCAGGTTTTAGGTTGAAGATCAATTGGAGAGAAAAATTGAAGAAAGTTGCAAGAAAAGTTGTCAAATCACAAAAAATGATCTACAAGATTTATTTTCATCTTTCCAATAGTGGACAACTGGAATCTGGGAGTGCAAGTTGAGCATAATAGAACCAAAAAAATAATTTTTTGAAGCCCTAACTAGGACCCATTCACCATAAGGTGAATGAGTCTTAAGTGAGGTCTGAAAAATAATGTTTAGTGACAGGTACATAACATTTTACCCTTTCCAAATATGCATTTTGATAGTTAGTTCTGTTAGTTTTCAGACCTGTCCTCTATAACACATATTTTGAATGAAATAAGGAAAATAGGTGCATAATAGCTTTTTCATTTTCATAAGCACCCATTTCTCATCATTTTAGTTTGGTGAACCTAAGTTTGATCATTACATTTTCTGATTTTGGAGTCCTCTTTCATCCTAGATTTAGATCTTGCATTCATTTGTATTTATTAGCATTAAATTAGGTCTCATTTAGGGTGTCTTATCTTTGCATTTCATTTAAAGTTTTAGGATTGCATATTTGGCATTCTTTAAATCTGAAAATACAAAAATATCAATCATATTGCATTTCATTTACATGGCATTACATCATATCAACTTGCATTTGAAAATTAAAACAAAATTGCATATCAAACTAGCTTTTCTAGGTTTTCATTTTGTCATAATTTGCACTTGCATTCCACATTGAATTCACAAAAAAATGAAATTGAAACTTACTATAACAAACCAAAATCTAAAAGTGACTAAAAAGCACTCAAAAATCTATAAAAACATGTTTCAAAACCCTCATCTAGGACCCATTTGCCCTAGGGTGAATGAGTCCTTGATCAGGTCATAATCTAAATTTTTGGGAATTAAAATATTCATTTCAGCTCAAATTTTTGTTATTGTTTGCAAAAAATTTGTTTCAGCAATTTGATCATATATAGCTTAATTTGGTAAAGTTAGTGCATGGTGTGATTTTAAAATTGCATTTACAAGACTTCATTTTCAGATTTTTACATAGTGTAAATTACCTTGTTTAGAATCTAAAAACTGCATTGCATTCTAGATCATTGCATTGCACTTTACCCTCTTTCCATATTTGGGTTGGCATT
Source organism: Sequoiadendron giganteum (assembly GCA_007115665.2). Lineage (NCBI taxonomy): Eukaryota > Viridiplantae > Streptophyta > Pinopsida > Cupressales > Cupressaceae > Sequoiadendron > Sequoiadendron giganteum. Next base: position 411,605,819 of record CM021110.1, on the reverse strand, counting down.
GAGTTTGTAAAACCTATATGAGATTTAAAAATTTGTGTCCTATTAGCAATACTATTGTGAGACGTAGTTCAAGACTCATGCCATCCTGCGATACACCATTCACCATGGATCATGGGTTTTCTAACTCACTTTCTAATAGTGTTGATAACCAACCCCCTATGGATCATAGCATGCATACCTCATTTCCAATGGCTTCCTTACCTACAACCAATGTGCATGATGTTTTTCATGTCCTACAAGAAAACATAAAAATAATGGATGAAGCATTAGAAAAGTGACAAGACCTTGTGCTTACTAAAAGCATGGACATTAGTATCATTTCTACTTTACAAAATCTAAGGAAAATTATTAAAACTGAACAAGGAATACAAATTATGGCCACTTCCCTCATGAGAACTTAAATGATCAAGACAATGATAACATACATTCCTCGGTCAACTTTATTGAAGCTAAACCTTGTAAGGGCCCAACCAAAATGCCCCTTGATATTACTCTCACAAAATGACATAATCAAGCATACACTCAATGGTCCTCTTTACATATCTAGAATAATCAATGACAAGCCTACCAATAGGATATTAATCGATCTCGTTTGTGTAGAGAACGTGATCACTAAAGAATTCCTTTTTGTGCATGAAATTTTTTAAGACACATATGACAAACTGAAAGAATGGATCAAAATACATAACTATTTTTCTTGTCCTGTAATTGGCTCGATCAATCTCCCTCTAAAATTTGGATTGAAAATATTAAATGTCTCATTCACCATCATCCCATTGTCAAACCAATTTCGTGTGAAGTCAGGCTATCCATGGATTTGCTCCTTGAATTTCATCTCATTGGTTGTGAATAAATGTCTAAAGTTTCCCTTTGGCAATTAAATATTTATTATGCACCATAGTGGCTTTAATTTCATTTCTTCCTGTCAAAATTTTTTATTAGATTTCTTTTGGCCCGAACCTATTGAAGCTATCAGACCTCGTGAGGAAGTTACTTTTTCAAATAATATCAAAAGTTTAAGGCAAAGTGGATAGCATAATTATCCCTTATAAATATGCCTCAACCCATGATTGTGCCACCTATCCTTGATGAAACCATGATTGAACCAAAATGCCTTCCAAAAATCCAAAAGTAGCCTACCATTTCATATAATAGATGATGAGACAACAAAACCTATCCCGTTGTGCCTCCTAAAATCAAACAAGTTTACAAATCTAAGGAGAAAGTGGTTGAAAAACCTCCCATGGTTCCTTCCATTCCTCCCTTAAGGGAAGAAAAGAAACCTATGTTTGACAATCCCAGTCCTAGACAATCACAAATTGAAAATAGATTACAAAGAAACTAAAATGCTAGAGAGTGTAGACATAGACCTCATGCTATTGCTTGTATGTTACAAAATAAAGAAGAAAAGGGTATGTGCAGGATCATGATGGGCCAAAAAGTGGTGATATGATGGGTATATGGCTGATGACTCTTTTTTTTACCCAAAATTGATGAAACAAAAAGGGTTTTTAAAGGAGATTCTTAGCTTTCCACCAATATAAATTATGCTTTACTTTGAATTTAATAAATTATTATTATTCATTTTCTATTTGAATTCTGAATAAAGTCCTGATTGATAGGCTGATTGAAAAATATCTATAACTTTCAAACCGTATCACATTCTATGTTTTGCATACTATAGGATTAAAAAAAATAAAATTGAATTTCATTAAGTTTTGACCAAGTTAAGGTGGTCAGACATATGAGTTTTTTATATTTTTTAAAATTTCCAATAAAAAATTCATAATTAATTATTTACTTGGAAAAAAATTATAAAAAAATCTGCATCACATTGGGACATGAGTCCTCTACTTATATCTAAAATCTTATAAAGAATAATTATCATTTTATTGTGATTAGGGTGGTCAGACAGACACCTACTTCTTATTTTTTCCCTGAAATTTAAGTACTACTACATTGAAATTTCAAATTTTCACCAAATAGATTTAAAATAAAATAAAATAATCCTAGTAGTTTAGAAAATAAATTCAATTTGCTACAAATTCTATTGTTACATATTTTTGAAATAATATAGATAACTTATTCAAATTTTTACATCAAGTTGCCTAACTCTGATTTTTCTAAAAAATACCCAAAAGAGTAACATAAAAAATAAAAATCCAAACCTGTCTCCTGCAAGGCATGATGTCTCTTCACCATCGCCGTAACACAAACAAGAACCTTCTAGAGACATTATCATTTCACCTCCTATTATGATTAATCTAGATGATGACATTGATATTGCAAAGATTGATCAACAAGTGCATAATGAGTTGAATTCATTGTTCTCTTCTATGGGCTTAAATGATAATTCTCCTAAAAAGTGTGTTGAAATTGGTGCATTTCCTAGTTCGATACTTGATGGTGTCCCTTTCGCTAGTTGTTCCCCTTCCATATATACTGAACAAGATTGGGGTGTGGATGACCTACTAATAGGTTGACTCTCATGTGTCTTACTAGTATTTTTCTTTGTTTTATTTTTCATAACTCTTTATGTGATTGCATGTGTGTAATGTGATCCCCCATATTGTTTTTTTTATGTCTCTCTTTTTGTGCATTCCTCTATATGTACATACAATATTTTCCATGTCATAAACATTTTATCTTTTTGCTTGTCTTTTGTTTTCCTTTTAGGGATGCCATAAGGCATCAAGACATTTAGGTCTCTTCCATGTTGACCCAAAAGATTTTTTTTTTTTTTTTTCACTCTCTATGTGTCATTCTTCTAGTTCTATGAGTATTTAGAGAATGATGACATTTTCGAGATCTATAATATCATTATAGCAAAGACATAATGACCCTGAATCCACAGATCCCTTATGTATTTTTGGGGGCAACCTCTCCTTCCTTTTCATAATGTAGCTTTATTTCGAAAACATATATATGACTTGGCATAGGGCTTTCTGAGGAATTTCTCATGTCTTAGGATTGAACATTGGCTACTTTAAATTAATTTATCACAACAATGGTGTTAGCAACCACTTTTAAAGTGGGAGCATAGATTGATAATATCTTTCGACATTTCTCATGTTTCATGGTGTGATTTTATTTTTCTTGTGATGCATTCTTTTCTTGGTGGTGTCATTGGGTTTGATGCCCTGCAAGAGTTTGATATCTTTTAGTGTATGACTTTCCTCTTAGTGGTGATGTGATGCATTACATTCCCTAAGTTTTGAATCTTGTACTCTTGACTTGTCCTCTCTTGGAGACATTAGGCACAATGTTCCCTAAGAAGAAGACCTTACACAAACTAATAAAAATCCCTTTGAACCAGAAAAAGTTTACTAGAATTATTGTTCATAAGTGTCAACATAACGTAGCTTGTTAGCCTTATGAAGCTCAAAAATATAAACTCAAGGCCACCAAGCATAAAACACATTGCTTGCCCATGGAAACTTTCTTTTTTTATAAGTGTTTAGCATAACACAACTTATTAAACCCTATGAATCTTGAACTCTAAATTCAAGGCCACCAAGCATAACACACCTTGTTTGCTTGTGGATCCTTGCCTAGAATTGTGGTGCCTTATTTAATTTGTCCAAAGGATAGCTTTGACATGGTATGAGAGCCTAATATGATTCTCCCATTTTCCACCCTTTCAAGATACTCACCTAGTGGACAACCTAAGGTTCGACCACCCTAAAGAGAGTGATAAAACAAAACCAATGGCTTAGATGTGCTCCACATCACGTTGGTCCATCTAGGCTTGATCTTTTTGGAATTTGATGTTGTATTATTGTGTAGCTTTTTCATTATTGCATACATAAATGTCTTGAATGTATCCTTTAGTGTGAGTTTGACATGAGGCCATCCTCTCACTAAAGTTGGGGAAAAATGTAGTGTAGGAAAAATTATCCCTATTTCACACTTAATTTGGGAATGAATAATAATAAATGAGCTTAATTATACCTTAATTTAGTGTTGTAATATTTTTTTCATATTCACATTAAGTTTAGGGCCCTTTTTAATCAAATTGAATTAATTGTGCCTTGTTTATAGTGTTGTAAAGTGTATCCTTACACTTGCACACTCATCTAGGGCTTTATTAATTTATCGAGGTTAACTTTCCTTAATTGGCCCCTTTAATTCAAATCCAAGCCTAATTAAATGTTTAAATTTTGAGGGATAAATCTTGACATTCATAAATTCCATTTCACAACACTTAACTTTCAAAGATGTGTGTCCTAGAGGTAAGTAACCTAAGACACATTCTCCATAGGGTTAATGGGTCCTCACTTAGTTCTAGGACCCTATTTTTACATAAGGTTTAACATTGTTTAGGGTGTGTCCTAGGTAAGTGTCCTAGGACCCATTCGCCATATGGTGAATGGGTCCTCACTTAGACCTAGGACCCCTCTTTGAAATATGTTTTTGGTGGTATTTTAATGATTTCAAATCTACAATTTGATGTTGGATTGTGATATTTGAATTTTAGGAATTAATGTTAAGTTACATAGAAATACAAGGCCTTTTCACTATGTTTCATCCTATAAATTTTATGTGACTTCATGAGATCAAGCTAGAGCATTATCAAGAGCATTCAAAATCATTTTCAAGGAATTCAAGGGAAGATTTGAAGAACATTATTGCAGAAATCAAGATTCCATCGTCATGTCAAAGATGTATTGCATCATGCATGTTGTTTGAGCTCATATGTTGATGTATTGTTCAAGATCAATCCAAGCAAATTCAAAGGCATTGTCTTTAATCAAGTTTCATGGTCAATATTTACATTCATTGAGGCCACTTCATGCAAGTTTGCAGATTTATATTCCAAGGTTTTAAATAAGGTTTGGTGGGTTGTTACATATTGTTGTTCATTCATCATTCCTTTCATGCTTTCATTAATTTCAAGGTTTAATTACCAAAATGGGGTTTGACCAAAGCAAACCCCTATTCCTTAAGAAACAACATTTTTCTCTCTTTGATGTGTGATTGAAAATTTTAGGTTGAAGATCAATTTTAGAGAAAAATTGAAGAAAGTTGCAAAGTTGTCGAAGTTACAAGAAAAGTTGTCAAATCACGAAAACTGATCTACAAGATTTATTTTTGGCTTTGCGATAGTGGGTAACTAGAATCTGGGAGTGCAGTTTGAGTAGAATAGAACCCAAAAAAAAAATTTTAGGAACCTTAGCCAAAACCCATTCACCATAGGGTGAATGAGTCCTTAGTGAGGTCTAAAAAAGAATCTTTGGTGATAGGTACACAAAATTTTACCCTTTCTAGATCTAAATTTTGGTAGTTAGTTTTATTAGTTTTTAGATCTATCTTCTATAACAAATATTTTGAATGAAATAAGGAAAATAGGCATGTCATAAATTTTTCATTTTCATAAGCACCCATTTCATATTATTTGAAATTCCTTTTGGCACATCCTTCTAACCATCTAGGAATATTGGACAATAAATCCCTTTATGAGGGAGATATTTCCCATCCCCTTATAGTAAGTTTACAAAGTGCCTTCTCCTCTCACATCTCCTCTCTTGTCACCATGAGGTGGTTTGAGATGTCTCAAGGCATCTCAACCCTTGATTCTCTAAGATCTCCCCCTAGCCATTGATCTCTTTCATCCCCCTTCTAATGACTACACGTAGTCATTTTTCATATTCATCCATTACATTTATCCATGACATTCACATCAATCTTGAGAAAAACTTAGTGTTATGTTGCCAAAATTGCACCATAGAACACAACTAATTGGCATCACTGGGGAAACCGTTGCAACAAGCTCATCGACATACTCCGTTTTAGTTCAATTTGGAACATGTTTGAGGTTACTCACCCTAATATGAGTGTTTGATTTGATTTTATGTTTTTATTGGTTTTCTTTATATTTCCTTGCATTTAAAGTATAATTTCACTGCATAGATTTTGGATATGCCTAGTAGGGCCCACATCATTAGTCTACAAACAATTTTTTTGCAAGATTTTTGGATTTTAGTAGCTATAAGTTTTTCATTTAGAGGAAAATCCACTACACATATGGATATGCCTTATTTAGGGGTGGATTTTCCTTCATTAAGGGTGGCTCTAACTTCATCAATGGTGGATGTGCTTTGAATACTAGACCTCTAGATCATAGTCAACTTCAAAGGTGGACTTGCATTCTTTAGAGGTGTATCTAATACTAGATGACTAGATACATTAGTGCATAGGTATATTTGCAAATGAGAAGATCTACATCCTTTAGGGGTAGATCTTATAGATAGGTGGACTTGAAAACTTTAGAGGCGGATCTACTAGATAGGTAATTGTGTCGTCATCAGGGGTGGCACTACTGGTAGCCATCTTTGATACTTTCATTTCACATTTTCTAGTTTTTTGCCACTTTTTCGCTAATATGCTAACTTGTTCACCAAATCTTGTGACTGTATCCTAAATAATTACAATATCATTTTTCATAGAGCGATGGTTGATACTACTAAATTTTTTCTTATAGGATTTCAATTGAAGTCTTCTGTAAGTATATTTCCACTAACTAGGAACACTTCAATTTTCTAAAGGGTCAATTAATCTGTTTTCCATGTTTGGAGTTTCTTGTCAATGTATGCTTTGTCATTGCATTTTTTAGTGAGTGTGGGGATCAAAAATAATAAGTTAATTCAAGTCCATTTATTAGGTTAACTATGCTAGTTTGTGTGTATGTGCTATCCTTGCACTATGCGTGAGCCTAAAGATCATAAACATCTAGAATTACATGCCCTTTAGGAGAACTGCTTGGGAATTTCATCACCCTAATGGATGAGCTCAATCACATCAACCAATGGGGCATACAAAGTGGGGAGAACAAAATTTGTACCCCAATCTAGTCACATCATGTTTAGAAAATCTTTGATACTCGAGTGATTCTGAGTTAGGAGTGTAGGGTTGAGCTAAATGGCTTGACTAACGTTCTCGACTCATGCTTGTAACATGATGGTGTTCTTGGAAATTCCTCGTGGCCCCTCCTAGTGTTTAGAGGATGCACTAGATCATATATATTTTCCTAGCTTAGGACCTTATGATTATTTTCTATCATGGTGTAGGGTACGATATCATGCTCGAAGCTACTCACCATTTATCCCTAAGTAGAGGTACCTAAGTTCTTCAAGTAAGGTGTCAAGACCTCTAGAGAAAGGGAGAATGTGAGACCTTGTGTCACTAGATCCCTATCTACCAGCTCTTGCAAGAGCAACACTCCTCTTGAATATTGGGATATTATTCTCAAGGTTGATGGACCTATCGTAGGTTAACACTCCCACTTGACTAATTTAGGCTTGTGTTATCTAGCATATTTTCATGTTAATAGTAGTGAGTGTCTTTAGTCCATACCAGTTTGTGTCTATCTGGTTGTTTGAGTCATACTTTGTCGAAAGATCATTATATTTTGATAGGTAGATACACATCCTTCAGGGGGATATAATTTGTTGATAGGCAGTTGTACTCTTTTCATGGGTTGTTGTTTTTTCCTTGTCTAGTTTGTCCAATTTGTCAATCTATTCATAGGAAGATACACGTCCTTCAAGGGAATATTTTCTCTATTGATAGGCGGTTGTGCTTTATTCATAGGTGGTTGCATTTTTCCATCCTTATCAATCATCCATAAGTGGCTCCACTTTATTTATAGGAAAATACAATTTTCACCCCTATCATCCTTGATAGGCAAATACATTCTATTGATGGGAGATTATGCTTCTACAAAGTTTGATCCATTTCTTCATAGGCATCTCTGTTGATAGGTTCTCCTGCATCCTTCATAGTTGGCTCCACTCTATTCTTGGATGGCTATGCTGGTCACCAATCAAACCTCCTTGTTGAGTAGATACACTTTGTTCAAGGTTGGATTCGTTCATAGGCATCTACGTTTTGTGAATAGGTGGCTTTGCTCTGTTTAGGGTCGAATCCATTCATATGCCTCTCTGTAATGTAGATAGGTGGATCCATTTTTTTTCTTAGGTGGATGTGTTTCCCATAAAAAAACTATAGAGATAATCCTTTTAACCAGAGATAGCCTTGGTTTTTCTGAGCTTAATCTCACTACCCAATCCATCATACTGATTGTTTTCATCTCATTGCATTTTCCTAGTTGTCAAATCATCCTATAGTCACAAAAGGAAATCTCTAGATGTGTCTTATCACCATCCCTATCATCAAACATCAAAATATAGCCTCCTAAACATGAATTTGAGAACTCTTGAATCCAAATCAATTAATCAATCAATCCACATCATCATATTTATGCTTTCTTAGAAAAAAATTCTATCCCAAGAGTAAGTAATCATCATCGAACAAATAAACTTACCGTGATCCGGAGATTTAGTTCATTCCAAAATCATATATATGTGCTTGAGAACTCAACCTATCTCAGGTACTATATGATCATCATCATCTAGCTTGCTTAAGAACATTGCCTATCTCAAGTAGCAGTCAACCTCATTGCCATCAAATCAGGTTCTCAAACTTAATTAGAGTGATAAATCAATCAATTAGTCAATCCAACCTCCAATCAACCACCTAATGTATCATCCAATCATCATTGTTTAGTCTTTATCTTGGGCTAAAAGTATCTTGATAATATTATCCAACCATTTTCACACCTTTCATGCTTGTCACAACTCAATCACAATTGAAAAGACTCATGGAGCAACAACAAAAACAATTTAATCAATTGTCTCATCCTACCAATACACATAACCAAGGAGGATCACAAAAAACCAATATGTAGGCCAATCCATTGAACCTAAATCTTCCTCGCAAACATGTATCCCTTGAGGAAGGCATGGTATCAGCCTAAAATCACCCCTAGCCTAGAGGAACACTTTTGTGATCCTATCAATGTGCAAATGATGTTTGATTGTCTCCTTAATGAATGGTCTGAGGCTATTCTTTCTACACTACTCATGCAAGGTACTAATCCTCCACCTAGATTCGATATGCACCAATACTTGGGTATAGTTAGACCCTTAACACCTCAGGGTCCATAGCCTCCTCCAATTTCACCACCTCCATAGGCTCCATAACCTTAGTAGGATCCTAAGGATCTTCAAGCCCCTCCTGAAAATTATTGGTTCCTACCTAAGTTTGGAAACAATGTGATGATTTAGATCCCTCGTTCTCCTCTTTCGATTCCCACTATAGGAGCTAGAACAAGATCCCAAGTATTATTCTTCATTAGTGAAGAATACTCATCTACCATAGCACTATCCCACTCAAGAATATGGTTAGCCTTTGAAAACTTCTAAGCATCATCTAAATTGGTATGAAAAAAATATAAATACCTAATGTATGTGCATGAGTATGACGCGAGTCTGAAGGATCAACTGCCAAATATCCAATTATATCTATATTATTGGGGGCCCACTTGTTTAAGGACTGAATATCTCTATGACCATTTTCTTAAATAGAAAATATATATAGATCACCATGCTTGGTGCACTGATCAATGAGAAAATTTCTTAGTGATAGTTTCTCTTAAGTGGTGCACTCTAAAGAAGCTAGGTACCTAGTGTTGCATTGAATATTGCTAGTAGGCGGTAGAACTTACGAGTGTTTAAACACTTCCTAGGTAATGTTGGTGATTACCTGCTACACCTCATCCCTCACAAGCTCTTTCTTCAAAGAGTTGGTTAGGTGAGTGATTGTTCCCTAATTTCTAGAACCCTACACTTACACTTAGGTATGTCGCCTTAGGGTCACATGGGTGACCAATGCCAAGCCCTTAGGGGCTAATTTTTTTTTTTGTTTTTTTACAATTTTAGGAAGATTAGGAAAATCACCATAAATGTTTTCTTGGGTATCAAAATTAGGAAAATAAGATATCATCATAAAACTAGTTTTGAGAACTATCCAATGGTGCAAATATTTTTCTCATACTTTTTTCTAGTACATTATATAGCTCATCAAAGTTAGATGTTTTTTTAACTCCTAAGATCATGAATTTTGATGAGTTTCTCTATTTTTTGTGATTCATGTAGCTTTAGAAAGGCATTTTAGTGCTCTTCACAACTATCTATGTACTTTTTCTAGATTTTTCTTCAAGTACATTTTATTCAATTTTTTGTTTTAGATTTCGACGAATAACGTGGATATTTTAGCTCCTTGAAACTTTCTATTAACATGGATTGAATAACTTTATGCTATTCTACCTATATTTATATAACTTTATCCTATTTAGGCATTATAGAAAAGTTTTGTAAGAACTTTATCTTTTATGGATGCACTAAGATAAATTGTCAATATTGTACATACTTTTCAATGATTTTCATAGATCTTGTTGTTCCTTATTGTACTCACACTATGTTATAAAGTGCCATGGGGGGTTTTGTAATACCTTTTTCTTGCCATCACACTTTTTTCAAGTATCTCTTGTACAACACCATCGAATCCTAGTGATTCTTGCCTCATGTGTGTGTGCATTAGTTTACTCACCATTTTTTAGTTGTAGGTAATCTCATGTCCATATTCAGGTGATCTTTGTTCTCCTTCATGCACTTCTTGGTGACACATAGTTTTATTGGAACTTTCGTGGATCTCCCTTTTCCATATTAGGGGGGTTTCTACTTTTGGTTCTAATTCTTTCTTGGTTTTATTTTGGAGTGATATATGTATATAGTTATTGTTCCTATGTACTAGGTGGATTGAGAGGTTGGCTACCCATGCATTTTGGTGAGATGGAGCATTTACCATATACAAACTCTTGTATTCCTATTTTTTAGAGGGGTATGTGCAAGATCATGATGGGCCAAAAAGTGGCAATATGTAAGTGATATGATGGCCCATGTGGCTGACGACTTTTTTTTATCCAAAATTGATGAAATGAAAAGGGTTTTTAAAGGAGATTCTTAGCTTTCCACCAATATAAATTATGTTTTACTTTGAATTTAATAAATAATTATTATTCATTTTTTATTTGAATTATGACTAAAGTCCTAATTGATAGGCTGATTGAAAAACATCTATAGCTTTCAAAGGGTATCACATCTTTTGAATTTGAAACATGTGTCACATTCTATGCTTCACATACTATAGGATTAAAAAAAAAAAATGAATTTGATGAAGTTTTCACCAAGTTAAGGTGGTCAGACGTACGAGTTTTTATATTTTTTAAAAGTTGTAATAAAAATATCATAATTAATTATTTACTTGGAAACAAATTACAAAAAAATATGCATCACATCGAGACATGATTCTTCTACTTATATATAAAATCTTATAAAAAAATATTATCATTTTATTGTGGTTAGGGTGGTCAGACAGACACCTACTTCTTATTTTTTCCCTGAAATTGAAGTACTACTGCATTGAAATTTCAAATTTTCACCAAATAGATTTTTTTTAAATAAAAATAAACCTAGTATTTTAGAAACTAAATTTAATTTGGAAAAGATTCTATTCTTACATATTTTTGAAATAATATAGTTAACTTATCTAAATTTTTACATCAAGTTGCCTAACTCTAATATTTTAAAATTTTATTGCCATTTAAGGGCCTATTTTTTCCATGATGATCATGCACATGCCTAGAGCTGACCTTCCATTTCCAGTTAATAAATTCTCTTTAGAATATTGGTAGTTGTATTTTTTGTTGCAAGGTGTGTGCCCTTGGTCTCCTTGTTTGTTCAACGTGGTGCTCAGGATCCACGACATGGTTTAACCGCCTCCCGTGGATCTTAACTCTGGCTTGTATTGGGCATTAATAGGTTGATATTTTAGTGTAACGAAAAGGCCAACAACTGGTATCAGATTTGGTCACGGGTTCGAATCCATCACTTTCATTGGGGGGATTTTTGCAAGGTGTGTGCCCTTGGTATCCTTGGTTGTTCAACACATCACTCGGGATTCGTGACATGGTTTAACCGCCTCCCGTGGATCTTAACTTTGGCTTGTATTAGGCATTGACAGGTTGATATTTTGCTGCAATGACAAGGCCAACATTTTTGACTTTCATCTTGCATGGTTGAGTAGTGTCATTGAGGCCACTCATGCAGATTCATGTGTCATTCATATCTTTGATTTCTAGATGTTTTCCTTTGTTTTCCTTCTAATCATTATTCAAGTAGCATTGTTTTGGGAGCTCATGTAGATTCATTTCCTCTTGATCCTAAGCATCGTCAATTTCAGAGGAGGTTCTTCATTTTAACACTATATTAGTCATCATTCGATATTTTTTTGTAGATTCTTTGTGCTCTAGTAATGATCTTCATCTTGGGCTATTCATTTTGGGACTTTGGTTTGGAGGATTTTTATTCTTGCATTTCCATTTCTCTCTAATTCCATTTTAGAATTGTGAAAAAACACAATAAGGAGGATCAAACAACATAGAAGAACACCCTCCCTAAACAAGAGTTATAAACAAATATTTTCTATTTCATCAAAAAGAAAAACTTACAAGAGATGAAGAGATTTTAGTGAAATTTTGGAGAGCTTCATAATGAAATGAAGGGGAGTTCTTATAAGAGAAAATCCTAAATGAGAAAGGGACTAGATAATTACAAGTGTCAACATCACATGTGAAGAGACATAATTATCTAACAATAGCACAATCTAATAAAAAAACTCCTAAGTCTAGCTTAAGTTCATAAAGTGAAATTAGTCCAATAATCAATTAAGGGTTATTAATTAACAGATAATGAATGATTACTCTAACACCTATTGCATTCACAAGTAGGAAACTATCTCAAGCATAAAATAACTAGACTACCACTAAGAGAGAGGTGATGGGAATGGTCTATGCACTAGACAAGTTTCAGAATTATCTATTATCCATACCATTTACATTTTACATTGACCATGGGTGATTAAAGTAAATTTATTGAATAAACTAGTGATTCAGGCGAGGATATGTAGATGGTTACTATTTTAGGAGTTCAACTAAACAACATCATGGAAAAAACCAAAAGAAATAACCAAGGTCTAGATTACTTATCAAGAATTTTCATAGGAGAAGACTCAAATGAACAAGATATCCTTGACACAAATTTATTCAAAATAATTTTGGTGCCACAATAAATCCATGAAGTGGACTCATTACTATCTATAGGCCAATATCCACATGACATGTTACTATAAAATAAGAAACATCTATTATGGAAATATCTACCTTTTACACTAATTGAAGGAGAAATATATAAAATTGGAAGAGATGAAATCATTCACAAAGTGCTATATGAACATGAAAGATGAGAAATACAAAGAGAAAAATATGAAGGAATCTTAAGATGGCACAATCTAGGATATGTCACCACAAAGAAGATAAAATTGGTAGTGTAGTGTAGGAAAGAGTGTCGCTTTTTCACACTTAATTTGGAAATTAATATTAAATTAAATAAATTAAATTATGCCTTAATTTAATGTTGTAATATGTATTTTACATATTCACATTAATTTTAGGTCCCTTTTAAATAAAATGGACTTAATTGTGCCTTATTTGTGGTGTTGTAATACAATTTCACACTTATCTAGGGATTAATTAATTAATTGAGGTTAATTATACCTTATTTGACCCCTTTAATTAAAATCTAAGCCTAATTAATTGCAATTTCCAAAGAGGAAAAATTGAAATTCATTAATGGATAAACATAACACTTATCATTGGAGAATGTCTATCCTAGGTGAGTGACCTAGGACCCATTTTCCCAAGGGTGAATGGGTCCTCACTTAGGCCTAGGAGCTAACTTTTTATTATGTTTTTAGTGGTATTTTAAGGATTTCAAATGTATATTCACATGATGGCTTGTGTTATTTGAATTTCGGGAAATTAATGCTACATATATATAAATGACAGGTCATATCACTATAATGTTTCACCTAGAAATTTTGAAAAAGTGTGATCTGAGAAACTCAAGAGCATTTCAAGAGAATTTCAAGGCATTCAAGGGAAAATTTATTAAAGAATTAGCGAAGCAATCAATATCCTATCATCATGTAAAAGGATTCTTGCATCACGCAAGTTATTTTAGCTAATATGTTGTTGTAGTGTTCAAGATCCATTCAAGCATTCAAAGGTATTGTTACAAATCAAGTTTCAAGATCAAGATCCACATCCATTAAAGTCATCTCATGCAATTTGTAGATCTATATTCCAAGGTTCATTCAAGAGTTTGGTGAATTGTGACATTGCTTTGTTCATTCATCATTCCTTCATGTTTCATTGTTTTGTTACAAGGTTTAATTACCAAAATGGGATTTGACCAAGGTAAAACACAATTCACCAATAACAAAACACTTTTCCCTCTTGATTTGTGTTTGTCAATTTTAGGTGGAAGATCTCTTGAAGAGAAAAATTGCAAAGTTGTCAAAGTTGCATTTGTTGTTATTACTATTACAATTTCATGGAAACTCACCTATAGGATTTATTTTTTGTTTTTTGACTATGAAAATTGAGGATATGGGAGCACAAACATATGAGAAGAGAACCTAGAAACCATTTTTGTAGAGCCCTAGCTAGAAACCATTCACCATAGGGAAAATGAGTCCTTAGATAGCTTTGAAAAATCACTTTTGGTGACTGGTACACATCATTTTCCCTTTCTCAAATCTGCAATTTGATTTCTGGTTCCATCAGTATGGAGCTTAATCTTCCAAACCTAAGTTTTAGGTTACATTTTGGAGTTAGTATACTATTTTTAATCTTTCTTCCCAAATTATTGTTTAATCAAGATTCTTGTCCGTACAGAAAAAGGAAATCAGTAGATTCAAACTTTGACTTGACTCACCTCAAGGTTGACATTCCTTTCCCCCTTAGTATCACTAGTGATCAAGGAAATAACTTTAAAAATAAAGTGATTGTGGAGATTATAAAGAGATTCATGATAACACACAATAAAATTAATTCCTACCACCCTTGCGCCAACAAGTCAAGTAAGGCCCTAAATAAAATAATGACAACAACCTTAACCAAAAACTGAAATATCAATAAAACAAATATCAAAATATTAGTGTAGTGGGTAAGTGCACCAAGATGGTTCTGAAAAAGGGGACTTAAGTGCACAACTTTTTCCTGAAATCGGGAAATATTGACCTTGGATGTGAAATTGAGGATACTTAGACTCAAAATTTTGAGATGGAACAAAAAAAAGGATTCAAGTGCTCCAAGTCTATTTTCAAAACTACTAATTTATTTTGAAAATGATTGAGATTAAGGGGTTCAAACGATGGACATACACAAATTGGTGTTGTTTTTGTCAGAAAAACATAACATAGCAATTCTTGTACGACCCTCGTACGGTGAACTTTTTTTTAGTATTTTTAAAATCGCAACAGTCAAAAGTTAGCTAACAGTATGTAGTTGATGCACGATTTTTCAGATAATTTTTTAATGAATATTTGATTTTTTACTAATTTGCGAAGTGGACATATCCTGAAAATAGAATTTTGGTCGTGCTACCCCTACAAATTTTGGAAACTAATTGATTTGTTTTTTTTTTAAATTTTGTAGAATGGAGTCTAGTTTCTAAAAATGTAATTTATTTGAAAAATTGATGAATGGTTAATTTATAACAAAAAAAATACCAAACACTGCTTTTTGGCAAAAAAAAGACATACAGATAAAATAAATAATGGATGAAAGACTTAACATTTTCAAAACGTGAAAAAAATTACATCGTTGGATAGCTAAGAGATAACCCAACATTACCCATGTGCTCGATTTTTTCGATATTGAACCATGTGCAATCCTGACGGTGAGCACGAACTTGATTATGAGAAATATGGTGGATTTCTTAAAAACACATCTTTGGTCGTTGGGAATGCCCTCCAAACCTTTGGGTTGGAATTCCAAGGCAATACCAATTTTAAAGTTTGATAATTCTCAAAGCAAGATATAACGCGAGCGCATTATAACACGCTCGCGTTATTTCTCACTTTACATGGTTTTTGCTTCTGCAGGGAACATGTCTACTAACCCATAACGCGAGCGCGTTATAACGTGCTTGCGTTATTTCTTACTTTATGTTAAATGCTAATATATTTATGTATGCTGATATATTTTTATGTACATGTATGTATGTATGCTTGTATGGATGTAAGATTATATGTACAAATGTATTATGCTTGTATGTATGCATTTATGTATGTCTTCAAACGAAGGGAGAATTTAGAGAGAGTCTAGAGAGATGGAGAGGGGGTCAAAGTGAGAGTTTAAGAGAGAGGAAATGGGAGAGAAGGGGTTGGATTGAGGGGGACTTAGCTAGGTAGGGTGGGAGGGATAGAGGGAGGGAGAGATAGAGAGGGGGGGTGGGAGGGATAGAGGGAGAGAGAGACAGAGAAGGGGGCTCAGAGAGAGATAATTGATGGAGAGGGAGAGAGAGAGAGGGGGGTGGGGAGAGAAAGAATTGAGGGAGAGGGAGAGAGAGAGAGAGAGAGAGAGACAAAGAGAAAGAGAGGGTTATGTAGTTAGGGTGCGAAAGGGAGAGACTTGAGAGTGTCAGGGGGGTGAGAGGGAGAGACTTGAGAGATAGGTAGTGAGAGGGAGTGTGAGAGAGAGGGAGTGAGAGAGGGTGGTAGGGATTGATTGAACGAGAGGTACGCAGAAAGAGGGAGATGGTAGATAGAGATAATTAGAGAGGGTGGGAGGGAGGGAGGGAGGGAGAGGTGAGATGTATAGATAGAGAGAAAGTGATAGGGGTTGAGGGATTAGGATGGAGGACCTATAGGGTTGATGGTTTCTAGGGTAGTAGGGGGTTTATAGGGTTGATGGTTTCTAGGGTAGTAGGGTTTAAGGTTTGAGGGGTGATGGAATAGGTTTGATGGTAGAGGGTATTTGGTTGAGGGTATAGGGTAGAAGGTTTAAGGTTTAAGCATTTAGGGTTGAAGGGTTTGGGGTTAAGGGTTTAGGGTTAAGGGTTTACTTGGTTGAGGGTAGAGGGTTTAGGGTATAGTTTTGAGGGTATATGGTTGAAGGATTAGGTTCAGGGTCCAATGTAAGTGGTAGAGGGTTCAGGGTTTAAGGATTGAGGGTTGAGCGATTAAGGGTTGAGGGTTGAGAATTGAGGGTTGAGTGTTTAATATATAGGGTAAAGTGTAGAGGGTTTAAGGGTATAGGGTTGAAGATTGAGGGTTTAAGGTATAGGGTCGAGGGATTAGGGTTGAGGGTCCAATATATAGGGTAGAGGTTATAGGGGTTGAGAGATTAAGGGTTGAGAGATTAGGGTTTAGGGTAGAGAGTATTGGGTTGATGGTAGAGGTTAGAGGGTAGAGGGTAAAGGGTTTAACATTTTAGGGTTTAAGGGGTTAGGGTTGAGGGTCGAGGGTTTAGGGTTGAGTGTTTAAGGGTTTAAGAGTTGAGGGTTTAAGGTTCAACAGGGTTGAGGGATTAGGGTAGAGAGTTTACTAAGTGGGTTTGAGGGTAGAGGGTATAGGATTGGCGGTAGAGGGTAGAGGGTTTATGGGTTAGGGTTTAAGGGTTTAGGGTTTAGGGATGAGGGATTAATAGGTTATAGAGTAGAGGTTATAGGAGTTGAGGGATTAGGGTTTAAGGGTTGAGGGTTCAGTGATTCAGAGGGTATAGGGGTTGAGGGTTGAGGGTTGAGGGATTAGGCTTTAATGGCCAAGGGTTGAGGGTTCAAGGATTAAGAGGGTATAGGGGTTGAGGGATTATGGTTTAAGGGTTGAAGGTTGAGGGTTGAGGGATTAAGAAGGTATAGGGGTTGAGCTATTAGGGTTTAAGGGTTGAGGGATTAGGCTTAGGGGCTGAGGGTCTGTGGATTAAGAGGGTATAAGGGTTAAGGGATTAGGCTTAAGGGTTGAGAGTTGAGGGTTCAAAAGATTAAGGAGGGTATAGGATTGAGGATTAGGCTTAAGGTTGAAGGATTAAGGTTGAGGGTTGAGGGATTAAGAGGGTATAGGAGCTGAGAGGGATTAGGTTTTAAGAATAAGCCATGAGGGCTGAGGGTTGATGGATTATGAGGGCAGAAGGAGGGATTAGGCTTAAGGGTTTAGGGATTAGGTTTGGTTGCTGAGGGATTAAGAGGGTATAGGGGTTGAGGGATTAGGGTTTAAGGGTTGAGGGTTGAGGGTT
>CM021110.1:411507336-411587682 GCA_007115665.2 Sequoiadendron giganteum | reverse complement strand
GTTGAGGGATTAAGAGGGTATAGGGTATAGGGGTTGAGGGATTAAGAACGTATAGGGTTTGAGGGATTAGGGTTTAAGGGTTGAGGGTTGAGGGATTAAGAAGGTATAGGGGTTGAGGGATTAGGATTTAAGGGTTGAGGGTTGAGGGATTAAGAGGGTATAGGTGTTGAGGGATTAGGGTTTAAGGGTTGAGGGTTGAGGATTGAGGTTTGAAGGATTAAGAGGGTATAGGGGTTGAGGGATTTGGGTTTAAGGCTTCAGGATTGAGGGTTGAGGGATTAAGAGGGTATAGGGGTTCAAGGATTAGGGTTTAAGGGTTGAGGGATTAGGGTTTAAGGGTTGAGAGTTGAGGGATATCTCCCACTCTCCCCCACTCTCCCCCACTCTCCCACTCTCTCCACACTCTCTCCCACTCTCTCCCACTCTCCCCCACTCTCCCACTCTCTCCCACTCTCCCCCTCTCGCCCTCCCTCTGTATCTCCCACTCTATCTCCCACTCTCTCCCTCTCTCTTTCTCCCACTCTCCCCTTCTCCATCCCTCTCTATCTTCCACTCTCCCCCTCTCTCCCTCGCACTCTCTCAAAAACCCTTATACTATCAAAAATACACTAAGAAAACTTAATTTCACATAATGCGCTCGTGTTATAATGAGTGTGTGTTTTGTAGTTTGCTAAAACGGTAAAAAAATCAATATACCTATGATTTGAAGGCCCACAGTCTGCATATTCCCCTGGTTCTGTGCGTGCCTCAACAAAAAATATATTTTTGATGATGTTGTGAAGTGTGCAAGCATCTTTTTCACTTTCCATCACCTTTTCCATGATCTTTTTACCACCTTTGCATGAAATAGCAGAGTTTCAACGTTGAAAGACATATAATATCAATTGAAGTGTGAAAGGGAACAAGCTTTTGAACAAGTCAAATTGTTGTGGAGTTTGAAGAAAGAAGAAGCTAAGGCTACATAATTGGGTTGAATTCCTCCATTTGAAATTCTGGTTTTTAAGGTATGTGAAGTCTTTACAAATTTTCTTTCATTCTATTATGGCTTGCTTTCATTTTTTTTTGTCATTATAACCTTAGGTTGTCAATGCACATTTTAAATTACCAAATTATATACACAATTATTTACACTTGCCAATTACCATTTTACACTTGCCAATTATAGAAATTCAGAACCATTCACCAAAATTCATCCTTTAAGACCATTCCCAGACCATTCCAAAGCATCAAACATCTTCAAAATACCTTGCACAAGGTCAAAAGTTCATTACATAGACCAGTCCTTCAACAATTGATGGGGAGTCTTATCTTTCAAGAGCAATCTTTCTCTTCCCAAGACCTATTCTTTGGTCTGCCTAGGGTATTCCTCTCTACCCTACTCAAGGATCCCTCCTAAATCCCTCTCACCTCATAAGACTCTCCACCAATTTCAAATTCTTCACCATTGCTCTCAATTCACCACTAAGCTTCCCTGGGCTCCACACTGACCCAAAGTATCCTAACCACTCGAGGGGCTACGAAAGGGTATTCTCACTATCCCCTTGTTGATTTGACTCCTCACTGATCCATTTCATAGGATTCTTTCACCTTGTACCCATCACTTTCTTGAAAAACCCAATTTTAGGCCTTGTAGCCTTTTGCCCAATTAAGCCTCCTAGAACCCGTTTTCTTGGCTTTTCTCAAAAAACGGTCTTAACAACCCCCAAATATTTTTATAGATTCTTTCTAGCGGTACCATAGGCTTCAATATTTACCAGGTGTTTAGTCCCTTTGGCATCTGTACATAGGACTATCCTCATACCCCCTATTTTTGAGGGTTTCTAGGGTTCTGGCTCCTTTTTCCAACTTTGAGGGCTTCAATGACCTCCTCAACTCTCCTCCTTGCACACACATGTCTGGAATATGTTTTCCCACACTCTCTTGCTCTTTATTGGCACAAACTAGTCCATTTAGCAACTTTCTTTACTGCTGTCCTCTCCAAGCCACTAGCCAAAATGCACTTGCACTTGCCTAGTTCTTGATGAATTCGCCATCTCCCCTGCAAACCAAGACACCACACACCATATGTACACTGTAAAAAAATTCCCCTAATTGATTCCAAGTTGCCATGGTAGCCTTGCCATGGGAATTCAAGTGGGGATCATTATTTCCAAAAACTGGCCTGAACCAGCTATGAGATCAAAAACTCTAAAAACTTGCAAAACAGAAAGCAATTGAACTAAATGGCTAATATAATGCTTCACACAGTAATTAAGTGACACAATTGAAAGACTCAAAGCATTAGATAGGTCCTTTCAATCCATTCTTGACTGGATGAAGGCACAAAAATAGAAATTCAATGAAATTTGCACTCTTCCAACTCACAAATTCCCCTTCCAAAACTCGAAATCGTACAATAGCTTTCCCACATGCTAAATTAGGGTTTTTATGACCTTATATACCTTTCTCCCACATCCTAGGACCATTGGGTCAGGCTTAGAGCATCATTAATTCCCTTTTCCCACTTTTAGGACAAATTGCCAAGTCTACATGGACTAATTTGCCTCATTTCATCATTCAGGCTTCTCCAAACTTCAAGGCTCTAGACTACCCTAAGTTTGCCTTAACTCACACATCAAAAACAATATTGGGACTTTACATCATAGTCCTTATTCCCTTGGTGGTTGGCTAGAACCATCAACAATAAAAGACTACTTTTGTACAAGATAATTGTAAGTATTATTTAAATGAAGCCTTCAATGACATATATTTTTCAATTATCTTGAATGGACACATTTTTTAGGAACTAATATTCATCTCATTACCATGGTATAGATAAAATTATCTGCCATGCCGAAGAAAAAGACAAAGAGGAAACTAACAGACGAAGAGAACAAACCTTGAAAGAAACGGAGAGAGTTCGGGTGGCAGCATATCGTGAAAAGAAGAAATTGGAAATGATTGATGAAAACAACCCGATTGTAGAGGAACCTCAACCGTTAAAAAGAGAATGGGAATTGGTAGCACAAAAGGCACGAATGCAAAAGCATCGTTGTAAGACAGATTCAGATACCGTAGTTGGAGACACACCCTCTACAACAAGTGAATATGAAGGGACACCATTAAGCACAAGTGAATATGGAGGGACACCATCTAGCACAAGTGAATATGGATGGACACCATCTACTGCAAGTGAATATGGAGGGACACCATTTACCTCAAGTGAATATTGTTGGACACGATCCAACACATCTCAAGTTGATAGTACATCATCACTTGAAAGTGATGAAGAAGGTATGCAATCTAGCCCACCTCAATTAAATATTGATGAAATTCCTAATGTTGAGATGTATGTACCTAGCAGAACACCACCAAGAATTTTGCATAGAAAACCAATGTATTTGATTAATATTGATGATGAGATTTTGTAGCACATGGAAGGTAAGATTTCAACATGCACTTGTAGAAGATATGCTGATAAGATTTCAGAACGATTCTTTGAAAGGCTAAATGAGACTTCAAGATGTCAATTATTTGTTGAAATGATGCGGGGTGTAAAGTATAGGAACATCATGAAGACTCTTGGGTTGAGAACATCGAATGCATCGAGTGAAGACACTATTGTGAAGAATCTAATGGATGCTTATGAGAGTGTGGGTAAGACCTCATGCTCAAAGGATAGTAATGTCACGCGACGTTTCATTACATTGACTTTGGTAAGTTGTCAAACAAAGAGAGCTCGCCTAATTAGAAAGACTAGTGAAAGAACAAGAATTAGTAGAAAAACTTTATCAAGAGCCATTCAAAGGCGGTGAAGAATTGAGGGCAATGATACAAATGAATTATGGGCATTCTCGGGGAGACTATCACGAAAAGATAAAGAAGTTGTCAAAGCCTTAAGAACACTAATTGAAGAGTATTGGAAGAATAACACAAGGTCATCTCCAAATCAAAGGGATGTGGTAAGAAGGAGAATCGGTAGTCGGAATTGTGAGCCACATCCAAAGCATTTTTTGGATATGACTCAAACCCAATTTTTTCGGAAATTTGAAAATGATTATCCTCAAATTAGTATTTCTCAAAGATATTTTGAACTGCTTAAACCTTTTTATGTCAAGATAAATCACACATGCACTACTTGTTGTTGTAGACTACATATTGAATTTTCTAACCATTATGATGTTTATCGTTCTATATGTTTTGATTTGCATACTAACAATGTTTTGCAGGATTGTGGCATAGAAGCCCCACCAAAATCTTCAAGAGAGTTCTTATCAAAAAATTTATGTCAAATAGAGGATGGCCAGATATTCTATAGGACAACATGCTTGGATGGTTCATGCGAGCATTGCGGTGGCTTCCAGCGTATGCTAGTATGTCAACATATCGAAAGCACAGATGAGGTGGGACAAAAACTAGTAGAGCTTGGGAAGTATAAAATAGTGGCATATGCTACAAAAGATGAGTCTGAAGCAAAAAGGTGTGATTTGGTTATTGAGAAAATTCCAGTGTACAAATTTATGACCAGATTTCGTGACAGTATACTGTCTGAGTATGCAATGCATACCCATAGAGCCCGATGGTTGGACACGCAGTTCAAGCTATGCAACGACACCTTTCCAGTTGGAAGCATAGTATCCGTGGTTGACTTTGCAGAGAACTACACTCTAAAACCACAACATGAGGTGCAGTCACAGTATTACAAATCTACACAAGTTTCGATATTTGTGCACATAGCATTCATTCATGCATCTGATAGTACAGATGAGCAAAGGAAGGTATTGAGGGAGTACCACTTTTACATTAGTGATGATCGCACACATTCTCCAAATTTCGTGCAAGGTTGCTTCCAGATGTTCTACAGTGGTTTGGCTCAAAGGGGCATAGAATACGATCAACATATAATATGGTCTGATAACTGTGCAACACAGTTCAAGAACTCGCGCATGTTCTACTGGTTGTGCAGGATGCATGTCATTATAGGTGTTCAACATATGTGGAACTTTTGTGAGGCTGGACATGGAAAGGGGGAGCATGATGGTGCAGGAGCATGTGTGAAAAGAGCATTAGCATGAGAAGAGTTAAAGTATAAAGACAGTGCAAAGTTGATAGATGCAAAATCAGTCGTCGAGTGGTGTAATGCTTTGATGGGTCCAAGTAATGAAGGTACGTCTTGAGTTCATAGATTTTTTTGGTTGATGGATGATACTAACATTGCACCATATGAAAACCGTTGTACACTAATAGGATCGAGTGAGGTACACTCTTTCCTTAGCTCAAATATAGGTTCATGGAGTATCCATACACGAAAGATGGCATGCTTTTGTTCTTCATGTACAATGCAAGACTGGAATGATTGTGAGTCAGGGGAGTGGGTTGATAAATGGTTCACAAGTTATCTTAGCCCACTTCACATGTATCACCCTCTGATGGCATTGGAACTGACATAGATAGAATCATCAATCGATTTTGACCACATATCAGATCTAGTTCAATGAGGTGATATATCTACTTTATTAGTTGTTGAAATTCCATATCGTTAGATCTTACTTTGTACTATATTTGTAATGTTGACAAATTTCAAGAGATTTTTTGCACATATCAATGCAGGGCATGTTTATGCAGTTATTGTAGATGAAGACAATGAAGAGGGAACAGAATATTACTTGTGTCATTGTGTTGAGACCAAAAAGAAATTAGAGGCCCCAGTTATAGATGGAGAAAACATCGAATACCCTACAGGCTTAGTTGTGGTTACTAGAACATGGCTTAGAAGGTACCCACATTCAAGTGTTAAACATTGGCTATTTTAGGACTTTGACATGCATCGTAAGATTCTTCATTACACAAACCTTGTCGTGGCATCCAATGTTCATTTGACCAAATATGGGGGTAGACCTTTGAATAAGACATTATGGAAGGTCCGTGAGTCTGACCATGAGGCAATACTTGACACAATAAAGAGTAGAGCAGACCCAGATGGTTCGTTGGATTAATTTGTAAGTATCTGTACATTGGTTCTTATTAATTTATACTTGTATGCACATTAATTTGTTTGATGCCAATGCTATCATCTTCTTTTATAGTGATTGGTGTCCCCTTGCAAAAAATGTTGATATATGAGCCATCCAAGAGAATGTCAACCAGAAAAGCAATGCAACATCCTTATTTTGATGCCTGCATGCAACATCTGTAAGTGCCTTCCATCTATTTTTATTTCATTTCCATTTTGGATGCTCTTTCTTTTTCTCTTTTACTTTGCGTATTTGTAAGTAAACTACTAAGGGTTGATTGATCTTTCATTGCAAAAAATGCCGATTTAAGAGCCATTATCAAAAATCTCAGCCAAAAAAGCAATGCAACATAATTATTTTGATGATTTTGACAAATCTCAATTTTGATTTCAAGCCATTATAAGAGATCATGTGAAGCTTAGCAAGGGAATCTCAAGTTACTCATTTGAAGTTAACCTCATGATGAGCACCTATGATGTAGACATTGAAAAAAAATCTTGAATGTATGAGTGACATTGTAAAAGATCTAAAAGAATGAAGTGCCAGAGGCATTGTAATAAGATTTAATTACATAATGAAATATACTCAAATATTGTAAGGTTGAAGTTCATGTTTAGTGTAGTAGCACCTTGTTCTGTAAATGCCTTGAGTAGGAAAATTTGCAAACTTTGAATTTTGAAATGTAAACAATGTGAAAAAGGTCATATAAAGGTCATGTAAACAATTTGTACATATTTTTTTGCAACTCATGTGAGAAAGCGGACTGTTCCAACACATCCTAATAGGTATGTTTATAGTAGGCACAGTCCTCTTTCACACCAAAACACGTGGAATCGCTCCGAGCTATGTTCCACCGGATTGATCCCTTAAGGGTCCAAAGTGCAAAATAGCTGCAAACTTCAGCATGCTATTACTTGGATACCGTGACACTTATAATCTTTTCGTCTGATCCTACAAAAAGGCGTTGGACCCCTCTAGAAAACCTCTCTCAATTTTGGCTATCTTGGAGTGGTTTTCTCGTGGCAGTAGATTTTCACTTGATGGAAAACGTGTCAAATTCAAGATGTCCAAAGTTGCAAAGTGGTGCAACTTTCGCTCTACAAATTGTGTGAGAAAGTAGACTGTTCCAACATGTCCGAATAGGTATTTTTATGGTAGGCATGGTCCTCTTTTGCACCGAAACACATTCGCTCTGAGCTATGTTCCACCAGATCGATCCCTTAAGGGTCCAAAGTGCAAAATAGCTGCAAACTTCAGCATGCTATTACTTGGATACCGTGATGCTTAGAAACTTCTCATCTGATCCTATAAAAAGCTGTTGGACCCCTCTAGAAAAACCTCTCTTGATTTAGGCTATCTTGGAGTGGTTTTCTCATGGCGGCAGATTTTCACTTGATGGAAAACATGTCAAATTCAAGTTGTGCAAAGTTGCAAAGTGGTGCAACTTTCGCTTTGCAACTCGTGTGAGCAAGTAGACTATTCCAACACATCCAAATAGGTATTTTTATGGTAGGCATGGTCCTCTTTTGCACTGAAACACGTGGAATCACTCCAAGCTATGTTCCACCTGATCGATCCCTTAAGGGTCCAAAGTGCAAAATAGCTACAAACTTTAGTATGCTATTACTTGGATACCGTGATGCTTAGAAACTTCTCATCTAATCCTATAGAAAGGCGTTGGACCCCTCTAGAAAAACCTCTCTCGATTTTGGCTATCTTGGAGTGGTTTTCTTGTGGCGGTGGATTTTCACTTGATGGAAAACGTGTCAAATTCAAGCTGTGCAAAGTTGCAAAGTGGTGCAACTTTCGCTTTGCAACTCGTGTGAGCAAGCGAACTGTTCCAACATGTCCAAATAGGTATTTTTATAGTAGGCATGGTCCTCTTTCACACTGAAACACGTGGAATCGCTCTGAGCTATGTTCCACCGAATCGATCCCTTAAGGGTCCAAAGTGCAAAATAGCTGCAAACTTTAGCATGCTATTACTTGGATACTATGATGCTTAGAAAATTCTTGTCTAATCCTACAGAAAGGTGTTGGACCCCTCTAAAAAAAACTCTCTTGATTTTGGCTATTTTGGAGTGGTTTTCTCATCGTGGCGGATTTTCACTTGATGGAAAACGTGTCAAATTCAAGTTGTGCAAAGTTGCAAAGTGGTGCAACTTTTGCTCTGCAACTCGTGTGAGCAAGAGGACTATTCCAAAATATTTGAATAGGTATTTTTACAGTAGGAATGGTCCTCTTTCACACCGAAACATGTGGAATCGCTCCGAGCTACGTTCCATCGGATCAATTCCTTAAGGGTCCAAAGTGCAGATTAGCTGCAAACTTCAGCATGCTATTACTTGGATACCATGATTCTTAGAAACTTCTTGTCTGATCCTATAGAAAGGAATTGGACCCCTCTATAAAAACCTCTCTCAATTTTGGCTATCTTGGAGTGGTTTTCTTGTGGCGGCGGATTTTCACTTGATGGAAAACGTGTCAAATTCAAGTTGTGCAAAGTTGCAAAGTGGTGCAACTTTCGCTCTGCAACTTGTGTGAGCAAGTGGACTATTCCAACACGTCTGAATAGGTATTTTTATGGTAGGAATGGTCCTCTTTCACACCGAAACACGTGGAATAGCTCCGAGCTATGTTCCACTAGATCGATCCCTTAAGGGTCCAAAGTGCAAAATAGCTTTAAACTTCAGCATGCTATTACTTGGATACCGTGATGCTTAGAAAATTCTCATATGATCCTATAGGATTGCATTGAGCCTTTCTACAAAAAAATATCTCAATTTTGTCTATCTTAGAGTGGTTTTCTAGTGGTGGCGGATTTTCACTTGATGGAAAAAGCATCAAATGCAAGCAGTGCAAAGTTGCAGATTGGTGCAACTTTTGTTCTGCAACTTGTGTGACCAAGTGGACTATTCCAACACGTCCAAATATGTATGTTTACGCTAGGAATGGTCCTCTTTTGCACTGAAACACGTGGAATTGCTCCGAGCTATGTTCCACCGGATCGATCCCTTAGGTTGGAGGAGTCTTAAGCTGCAAATTTGTAAGTTGTTTAAAGAAACAAATTTGGAATCATATTGAATGGCCCACTTAGAAATCATTGCGTGTAAGTGATGCTCACAGAGGTGAGGCACTAGGCCTTCCCAGGAGGTCACCCATTCCAGTATACTCCAGCTCAAGCGCTTAACCATGAAGTTTTTTCCCCAAGAAGGATAGTGGAAAAGGTAGAATCCAGTGTACTTTTGATGAGTGGAAAGGAATTCCTAAGAGACATGAAGGAGGAAGAAGGAGTTGTCTATGCAATCATGTTGAAGCCAAAGGAGGAGGAGTCACCTAGTTGGATACCTATGACAACAGAGGTGAAGCAACTATTGGATCAATTCAAGGATATCATTTGTGAAGGCACACCAGCTACACTACCACCTAAGAGGGAAATTAGTCATCAAATTGACTTTGTACCAAGAGCAACATTGCCTAACAAGGCTGCATACAAAATGACACTGGAGCAGAACAAGGAGATAGCAAGGCAAGTTCAAGAACTTTTGGACCAAGGGTTGATCAGGAAAAGCGTAAGCCCATGTGTTGTTCCAATGGTGTTGGAAACTTAGAAGGGAGATAAGTGGAGAATGTGTACTAATTCTAGGGCCATAAATAGGATAACCATTAGATATAGGTTTCCTATTCCTAGGATAGAAGACTTAATGGACTGTTTAGGGGGGTGCTAGGTACTACTCCAAGATTGATTTGAAAAGTGGCTACTATCAGATTAGGATGAAAGAGGGAATAAGGACTATGATATAAAGTCTCAAGAGTGTTTTTGATGGGTGAATTGGAAATAGGTTTGTTAGGGGCCTGCGGTCTGGGTAAGTCTTGGACACTGTGAGCATTTTGAGCAATGTTGCCTTGGCTATTTGTCCTAAAAGTTGGAAAATAACATTAATGATGCTCTAAGCCCGACCAAAGGGTCCTAGAACATGGGAGAAAGGTATATAAGGTCAAAAAAACCCTAATACCTGGGTTGGAGGATTGTTTTCATGAATTGAGACTTGGAGAGTATATTTTTGTGATTGGAAGAGAGCAAGTTTTCATTGAATTTCTATGTTTGAGCCTTCATCCAGTCAAGAATGGATTGAAAGGACTTATCTAATGCTTTGAGTCTTCCATTTGTGTCACTTACTTACCTTTTGTAGCATTAGATTAGTCATCTAGACCGACTGGTTATCTTTTTGCAAGTTTTTGGTTTTCTTGGTCTCATTGTCGGTTCAGGCTAGTTTTGTGAATAATGAGTCCCACTTGACTTCTCATGGCCACTTGGAATAAATTTGGGGACTATGTAAATAGTGTACATATAGGTTTTGGGGTCTTGTTTTGCAGGGAAGGTGATGAAATCATCAAGCACTAGGTGAGTGCAAGTGCATTCTGGCTAGTAGCTTGGAGAGGACAGCAGCAAGGAGAGTTGCTAAATGGATTGGTTTGTGCCAATAAAGAGTATCTAAGTGTAGGAAGATGTATCTCAGTCATGTGTGTGCTAGGAGGAGAGCTGAGGAGGTCGTTGAAGCCCTCAAAGAAGGAAAAAGAGCCAAAAACCATAGGAACCCTTGAAAATAGGGGGTTTGAGGACAATCATATGTACGAAAACTTGTAGGACCTAAGGCCTGGTAAATATTGGAGCCTTGATGATCAAAAGAAAGAATTTACAAAAACATTTGGGGGTTGTTAAGACTAATTGTGAGAAAAGTCAAGAAAGCAGGTTCTAGGAGGCCAAATTGGGGCAGAAGGCTACAAGGCCTAAAATTGAGTTTTTCAAGAAAGTGATGGGTAAAAGGTGAAAGAATCCAATAATATGGATCAGTGAGGAGATAAATCAACAAAGGGATAACTAGGATACTGGTGCGAGGACACCTCGACTCTTGAAATTTATGACAAGCTTCATAATTTTGTAATGTTTTAGTCATTTAGAATTTCGTGGGACCATGTTAAGAAATGGTTAAGTGTTTAAAATTGCAATGATATATTCATCAAAAGGATTAAATGACAGTTGTAACCAAATGGGAATATCAGGTAGATGAACAATTTGTCTAACTACCCTAGAATCTCTAAAAATTGACAACATGTAACCGAATATGGGGAGATAGAGGAAATAGAGAGTGCAACTATGGGAAAACAAAAAAGAGAGTAAACAAGAGGGAGAAGAAATCAGGCTCTCTTGCCTTCGACCAAAGAGCCAATTAAAGCATGTATGTTTTTGAAGTGTTAATATCTAGAATTCGTTAAAGAGGAGTTTCCATTTCCTGTCGTGTCGTTCT
The DNA here is from genome assembly GCA_007115665.2 of Sequoiadendron giganteum. Lineage (NCBI taxonomy): Eukaryota > Viridiplantae > Streptophyta > Pinopsida > Cupressales > Cupressaceae > Sequoiadendron > Sequoiadendron giganteum. Next base: position 411,576,380 of record CM021110.1, on the reverse strand, counting down.
CTCTATCTTTCCTGGTTTCTTGTTTTGCAAATTATGAATGCAGATTAGTTTTGAAGGATTCACTATTGTTTTGAATGTCATGGATGTCTTATTTTTGGGTTTCTTTATGACAGTCTCGAATGGAATGGGAAAAACAGTTTTAGTTGATAGGGAATATACGTAATATAACCGAGTGTGAAATTATTGTATGGTTTTAAATGTATAATGTTTTTCAAAGAAACCATTACATCGCTCAACCATTGTGTTTGAGCAATGTGTGACTCGGGCTTTGAACAGCGGAAAGGTGGCGGATAGAGTTAGAGGCTTAAGAACATGTCTTGATCAGTAGTGATCAGTAGTGATCAGTAGGTTAAGGAGTGAGAAGGGTGGATGAGCCACTATCTTGTGTTGTTTCCTCTGCATCAGAATGGTATAAGAGGTAGAAGGTTTTGAGTGTGTAGAAGGCAATCTACACTAGGAAGTAGCGTGGGTTCTTGGTTGCAAGTTGATCTATCCAAGCTTCAGGAAGGACGCAGTTGTTCTTGCGTGTGTGAAGATCTAAAGTTGGGGTCTTCGTATTGTCTACACCAAGATGAAGCTAGGTAGAAGGTGCAATGAGAGCAACCACTAAGAGAAGGGTGGGAAGCATCTTCCAGAATCTTGTGTGGGTAAGATGGCAGTATTCAGGATTCAATGGCAATATTTAGATATATGAATATTGTGATATTGCTATCAAGATTCAATCGTGTAGTTTTACAAGTCAAACTCATTGACCCATGATTCATCAGTAGTGGTTCACAAGAACCCATCTCTCATGATAATGAATGGTTCATAAGGAGGAAGATAAATCTTCATACATTTCTTCTATCACAAATGAGATAAGTGCTTGGTTTCATGAAGGTCATGAGACAACCATTAATGGGGAGTGGATACATGAAGAACTAATGGAGAATCATAATGGCTTCAAACCTGCTATAAAGGAATTTTTTTTTCATTTCAATGATGTAAGAGGTTTTTGGTTTCACTACCAAAATGAGCCTATGAAGAATGCATGTGAAACTCTTTTTGACCTTGAGGGTGTACTTACTCCATCTCAAGGATCATGCATTGAGGATGACATAGATCAATGCTATGGCTAACCAATTAATAATTATACACGTGAATAAGTCAAACATGTACATGTCAATAAGGGAACTACAAGTACTCATAAACACGTAAGCCTCAAAAAGTATACACACGAATACATAGTATACACAAATTAAAAAAAAGTATATGCACGAATACAAGGTATATGCATGAAAACATGTAAACCACAAAGTATACACTTGAATGCATGTAAGTCACAAAGTATACACGTAAGTTGTAAAGTATACACTTGAATATGCATAACTCATATCTATTGAACCATCAATTTAGAATGCAAATATGGACAAGCATCGAAAAAAGATATTTGTATTAACCAAATAGCCATGTAGGAATACATAAATATATGTTGATATAAGTATGAAATATATGTACAAAATAGCCATATAGGTTTATGAGAACGCCATCTAGGCATACAATGTCAAATATGTCCAATAAAAAATATGTACAAAACTGCCATGCAAGCGTACAATAAAAGACTATGGAATCAAAAGTCATTGCTCTCCATGCCCATGAAATAAAATCTTTCCCTTTCCTTTTCACTCTGATGGCAATAGGTCTATCACTCATTTTTGCTACGCTCGTGGTGTGCTCCTGCTACTCCTCCTAGGGTTTAGTTCATGGTGAAGTTTTAACTGTTACAATAAGAAGTAAAGACATGAATATATAGAAATTACATTATAAAAAATGATATATTTGACAAAATAATCACTTACAGCCATCTCATGATCTCTCTCCATGAGGGAAATATCCTCACGCCCATAATCAGGTGTGCTCAAGCCCTGTATAAACCATACAAATAGACAAAAACTATGTGAATCAATAATGGTTTGATTTCTAACTAACTAACATCTATAACAACAAATGTAAATTAAAATTTACTAATTTGCCTCATACCTCTTCTATCAGAGCCATCGAGGATTGTATAGGAGATGTCACACCAATATCCATTGCCCTCGTCACATTCAGAGGTGTATCGTCTCACAACAACTAAAAATAAAACAACAAATTATTCAACGTAATCAACGATGTGCATGTATAAACTACACAAATCTATTAAGTACTTGATTCATTAGTTAAACTCTTTATTCTATTACTTGCATGAAGGTTTGAGTAAATCTACCGCCACTGGGAAGTTTTCCATCAAAACCTCCAATATTAGTCTGTTCAACATCCAAAATTGCATATTAAATTACCATTCGTAAAAAATTCCATTAATATGCAATAAACTTATAATTGTTTACTAGTTACATACACTAGCGATAGGTGTACTGCAAATATAAGTTGGTGGGGGGCTGGTGTATCCAGTCTCAACACTATGACCCTGCAATTTTATTAAAATCATAAAATAGTTTTACTTAATCTTGCATTTCAAAATCGAAATTTAATAAATTAAATTCAATGAACACATGCAATAACTTTTACCTTCAATGCCATATGCCTCATGCAAAATGTCAGCTGCCCTCTCCATCTCCATAGCTGCAGACGGATCCTGCGTACCAGTCTCCTGAGGGTCAATGGGGTCATGTGAACAAGTAGCCCCGCAAGATTGACACACATGTGTTCGAAGACCACCACTAGAAGACTCCCCTGGATGGCATTGTAGAATAGGGCTAGTATGATGGATGACACTTTGGGTCAAAGTGTTGATTGCTTGCAATGTCTCTATGTCAGCACTTTCCTTCACGATGGAAGGCATAACAATGTGCTCATGAGGCAGCCTAGCGAGAGCTCGTCTACCTTGCCGCATAGGATCTGGTTGTGCACCAGGTCTATCCTGAGCTGACCCCCCACCTCTCCCTTGGAAATCCCTCATATCAAAATAATTTAGGATTTTGTTCAATATGAACTCACTGTATAGTTTCCTAAGGAAATATTGTGGGACCTCGCAATTGTTGCACAGTGGGTAATCGAAGAGCATGTACCACCTATCATAAAATCGCTCTTTCATTTGTTGGTGGTGGCACCAATGGATAGGAAACCTCTTTGCATTGGGGGTAAGATTTTGATTTGTGTGTGGGTCGGTGAATAATGAGCACAAATCACCTTTTGTTATTTTTAAATCTTTCACATCCTTGTATGATAGTTTATTTGTATAATACTCCCTAGCTGCCTTCCTCCTATCTTCTCATCCAGTTATTTGTTTGCTAATTGAATCTATGTTTGTTAACATATCTTTCAAGGAATTTGCTAGGGTGATTCTTTCTATGGTTGAACCATTTGGATCACTCAACCTATTGATCAAATCCTCAATTTTCTTTTTGTTGTTTTCAATTTCACTCATTAAATTTTGTTGAGTGTCAGGAGGGGGTTGAGTGATTGGTGGAGGAGGTTGATTTTGATCTTGAGGATTTGGTTGGTCCTCCTGTTGAGGATTTTGAGGGTTTGCAGGTTGATTTGCATCTCCTAAAATTTCAAACAAATAGATATCAAATTCAACCTAAAACTAACAAATTCAACCTAAAACTAACAAATTCAAAATAAAAAGCATAGAATCCTTACCTCTTACAGCTCCTCGTTGTCGTGGCACCATCGGTGTGAAGAAATTCAGATGCTTGGTGAAGAAATTCCTCTCCTCGAATGCGAGTGCGCTATTTTGGTGTTTTTGGCCGCGGGTGCACCAAAAAACCAATTGAAATGCAAATGAGAGATTTGCATTTCTTTTTTTGCTTTTAACAGTTGATAACGTGAGCGTGTTATAACGCGCTCATGTTATTGCTTTGCAGTTTTTTATCCACCGGGACCGTGCCTAGGTTTAACCGACGACATAACGCGAGCGCGTTATAACGCGCTCGCGTTATGTCCAAGAACCTTTTTTTTTTTAAGGGTGTCCACGGAATGGCTACCCATTTCCATGCACCTACCCTAGTTTGTTAAAATGCATACTCTTGCATTTTAATGCTTGTTTGGGCCCGCCTTTCTTTATTTATGCTTCTTTATGGCTTAATTAGGTCCTATTTTGCATCCAAAAGCCCTATGAACTATATATTTTTATGGAAAATCCCAACAAACATCAAAATATAAATGATCATTTAATGAACATTTTGTCTCTATGTCCTTGATTTGTGGGTTGGGACTAAAACACCACCTAGGGCATCTTGGTCCTCCATGGGTCTTGGGACCCTGATTTTGAAACCTCTCAATTAGGTCCCTTTTTGGAGTTAGTGCCCCAAAATTTAAGCCTCGAGACTAAGATGCCACCAAGGGTGTGTTAGTCCTCCTTGGCTTATTTTTGAGATCCAATTTTAAATTCGGGTGGGATTTAGCCTCCTTTAATTAATGATTTCATATGTCAGCTTGTTGTGGTGTAATTTCAGGATATTAAGCATGAATAAGTATAAATACAAGGTTCATTCACTCATTTCAATCCAAGTCTTTTGTGAGAGAATTAATTATAGTCAAATTGAGTTCACAAAAGCATTCAAGAGAAATTCATCAAGCATTTGGAGCCATCATCAAGATTCACACATCATGTCAAGGGTTTAATGCATCCATTCATGTTGTTGAGCCAAGATTGTGGATGTAGCATTGAATATCTCTATACAACCATTGTTCACATCAAATCCAAGGATCTAGAATCTACATTCTTCATGGCCACTACATGGTAGATTGCATATTTACTTCACAAGACAAAATCCAAGGTGATATCATTTACATATTTCATGTTCCATGCTTCATTTCATTCATTTCATCATTTTGTTTAATTACCTACAAGGGGTTTGACAAAGGAAAACCCCCATTCACTAACAATCAACAAGTTTTTCCTCTCTTGTGTGTTTGTATTTACAGAACTTGGTTGAAGACTTGAAGATCACTTCCAGATTGAAAATTTGAAAAGTTGAAAAGTTGCATTGCAAAGTTGTCATCTTCATGGAAACTCACCTACAGGTCATATCTAAATGTTTCAAAACCTGAGATCTGGAAGGAAGTAAGTGTGGATCTAGGAGCTGAGGACCACGCTCAAACTTTTCAAAAATTCATAGTGAGACTAAAACACCACCTTGGGCATCTTAGTCCTCCACAAAATATATTTTAGAGATTCTTCTAGATTTTTTTTTGGCATCCAAAGATTTCGTGTTTGCCCCAAAAAATAGTAGCGAGACTAAAACACCATATTGTGCATCTTAGTCCTCCAAGGCATATTTTGGCAGCTTGTTTACATTTCCAAAATCCTTATATCATCTCCAGGCTTCCCAAGTACACATACCCTAACTTGGTGTAGCTTAATTTCATCATTTGATCTCATTATTTAGCTTGTATTTGTTGATTTTGTAGGTTGAATGTTCAATTGTCTTTTCCAAGTATTTTCTTGATGTTGAACACTTAAAATCTAAAAGAACCCCTCCTAAGTCCTCCTAATTGTGGATTGACTCACCTTGAGAAGTTGATATTCAATCCTATTAGGGTTCTTAGGACATAATTGAATGTTAGTGTTGGAGTTGAGAAGATACAACACCATAGAAGCCCAAAAGATCTTTGCAAGCAAATAACCTGTTACAAGGAGAAACAAAGAGAAGCAACAAAAGAAATGCTCAAGAATGTGGAGCCATGAATTCACACAAAATGTAAAATGAATTAATAATACAAAAGATAGTTTTCAACTACATATAGATGAAAACCCTAGGCTTGCACAATAATAATTAATAAAGTAATTAATTATTATGCACCTAATGTTAGCTTAAGTGAAAAGAGGTAAAAGGGACCTTTACGTAATTAAACAAATATTGTTTAATTAATAAAGTAAATACCCAATTACTCTAACACCGTCCCTTAAGATAGACATAGGGAGAAGCTAAAACCTAGAAGAAGCTACTGAAAGCAAAAGCAATGGGTCCCGGCAACAAGGCCAGATCAAGTAGCCATGTACAAAATCAATGCAAACTAAATGAAATGGGGTAAAGGAGAAAACCCAGTGGGAAAAAAACTCCTCCCCCAAATAGAATGCAAGGAAGAAATGAAATGCACTAATGAAAGAAGGATAGGAGGTGGATAACATGATACCCCCCATAGACAACTTCTATCATATAAGTACATGTACAATGATCTCCATAGGAGAGATAGAAAGAGAGAAGAAGGCCCCCCCACAATGAAGAAACTCTTGTCACAATGGTAGATGCCTGATGTAGAATCCAAAAGGAGATCCTGAAGCGGCAAATGATATTCCTCCCCTTGGGAAGAAACGGATCCATGGACCTGTATTGAAGAAAACCTGTGAAGAATGATGAACCAATCTATCTCAAGATGTGTGCCATGATAGGATGTTGAAGAGTCTCACTGTCTAAACTGAAACAAATAATGCCAAATCCAAACTGATGTGGACAATACTGAAATGCAACCTCCGAATGCATGGATAATGGTGGGTGAACAATGATAACCTGACTGTCAAGGTAGAGGAGATGAATGTCCTCAAAATAATCCTCCAAATCTGCAATATAGGACTCCACAAACAAGAAAGATATGTCTGGAAGATGTATGATTCCCTGTTGCACTGAATCAAGAACAACAAGAGATGCTGATGAAGTCTCAATCTGAAGAGTAGGAACTGTGAGACAAACTTCTGATCCATCGGAACATGTAAGGGTGTCTAAATACTCAAGCTCCTCTAAAGTATCATAATCAAAGGGTGTATTCTCTCTCCAAGCAATGGGTAAGAGACAATCTGAAGCAGGATCCTCTGGGAATGGAGAGAGAATTGGGTCTCCATAGATCTCCCAAAGACGTGTCCAAAGTGGGTGAGGACAATCAATGTCCGATATAGCCAACACAGTGTCATGATCAACACTAAACAATATAACTCCTACTATGTGATTTCTAATGATATCTTATGCTAATTTTTCCTCTAAAGTTGTTGGTTCAGGTATGAGATCATACAAATAAGGCAAAATATTAAGCCACCTACAATGTGTAAGTATACCCTTTGCCCATGACTCATAATTACCCCGTTCCAGAAGAACAACTGAAGGATGAGTAGAGAAACCCATGATAACTCTTCAAATGAAAAAATTCAGAGACTAATGATGTCAACAATGATAAAACATATCAAGATAACCCATCCAGTGCAAACAAACCCCATGTAGGAGCCAAGATGACCAAGTAATTGAGCAAAGTGTAAAAACACACAAATCTGAATAAAAAATACCTGGTAAATATTCTGGTAAAATAGACTATAAATCTGGAAAGAGCACTGTAATACCTTTCCAACACCTATTCATTTGTGCAAAACGGAGTTCGGATGCAAAAGATATGCCCTCGGGAGTGAAGCAAGAAGACCTCACTTTGACTGGAAAAATAATATCCAGACTGGTAAAATTTGGAAAAAATTCCTACACCATCAGATTGGTGCCAAAACCAGCTTTCCAACAGCTATTTCCATTCGAAAAACGGAGCAAAAATGCCCGAGTTATGCCCGTTTGAATGGAGGCATAAGTTGCCCTATAACACCCATTTAACACCTAGGAGCTGAAAAAAAGGCCGCTGGTCGCCTGGGCGGACCAGGGGGCTAGAGCTATGGCGGAGCCCACGGTCACCCATGTGATTGGGCGGCGGGGGTTAGAAGCCCGCGGGGGCTGGCGGGGCCGACTCAGGTCGGCTAGCTCGTGGGCGAGCTTGTGTCGGTCGATCGGCGAGGAGCACACGATGGAGCCAGGCGAGGTCGACGGGCTTCGAGCTCAGTAGGGAGAGCTAGTAGAGTGGCCGATGGGTGCAGCTAGGCGGAGAGCGTGGGGCGGTGGTGCGGCATGGACTGGGCGAGGCAACCGAGCACGGAGCGGGAGCTGAGCATGGGAAACGGGCGGAGCGCGGATGGCCAAGCTCGGCGGCGGTGCAGACGGCGGTGCGGAGATCGACGGGCGGTGCGGTGGTGGCTGCCGGGCGGTGGAAATAATTTGCACTGGCCGCATAAAATAATTTATCAAAAACCTTTGGTTTTTTTATTTTTTTGCCTTTTTTTTTTTAGGGGGCCGTACAGCCAAACCCTAAATTTTTTTTTGCAACCCTAGTTGACTGTGGCCAAAATCGACGATTTGACAGTTGTTTTAGGGGTTTTTGGGCACTACGAATCCAATGGCACTGTCCATTTGAGCCCAAAATGAACCTAAAATTCAGAGTATGCTGAATCCATAAGAAGAAACCTTAGAGCCCTAGATTTGCTTCCAATGCAAAAATCTCAAAACAAGAACAAGCAGCTGCAAATATGAAGCTCTGATACCATGTTGGAGTTGAGAAGATACAACACCACAGAAGCCCAAAAGATCTTTCCAAGCAAATAACCTGTTACAAGGAGAAACAAAGAGAAGCAACAAAGGAAATGCTCAAGAATGTGGAGCCATGAATTCACACAAAATGTAAAATGAATTAATGATACAAAAGATAGTTTTCAACTACATATAGATGAAAACCCTAAAAAAGAAAACCCTAGTCTTGCACAATAATAATTAATAAAGTAATTAATTATTATGCACCTAATGTTAGCTTAAGTGAAAAGAGGTAAAAGGGAACTTTACGTAATTAAACAAATATTGTTTAATTAATAAATTAAATACCGAATTACTCTAACAGTTAGCTGGAGAAAGAGTGATGTTCTATGTAGAGCTCTGATTTTTCAACTAATCATTTTGGTGAACATGACATGAAAGTTTTGATGTTAGAAGAACTAATCAATGAGAGTTTTGAGATTCCTAGTTGTTTCTCTCCTATTACATCTCTTACTAGACAAGACATTGATAAAAAAGACAACACAACCATAAGTAATCATGAAAATAACATTTGTTTTTCTCCTAGTATCTCGCCTAGTTGTGAAGAAGATACTTTGACCGATGAAATTCATGAAAATCCTAGTTATCCCCCTACACCTAGGGAAAACCTTATTCAACAAGACAATTCAACCATTGATCATTTCCCTACTTTCGATGAAGTCATTTTGGAAGAACCAATCCTTGAATTTTAAGAACATTTGGTTTGTAGCTCTCCTAAAAAGTCTCCTACTAGGGAAGATATCACAATGGAAGAGAATGAGAACATTGACAATAGTAATTTTCCTTAGATGAAGATGCAGAAGTGACATTGGATTCCCCTTCACTAAGAGGTCATTAAAATAAGGATGATTCTTCTGAGGTTATGCACATTAGATACCCCTTGGAGTAATCTCCCAAGCCTAAACTTATAATTTATCCACCACAAGTTCAAACCAAACATGTCCTTATCCTCGAACCACCTAAGAACAATATTTCACCGCAACCAAGTTACAATACCGTTGCTTATACATACAACACTAGGAATAATCTGCAACCAAGAAAAACACCTTCAACATCCCTCCCATTTCCTAATCCCATCTTACTAGGTCCCCCTCATTTGCCTTCACAAAATGGAAAGGAGTATGATCTTGTCGAACAACTTAAGAATAATCGTACTAAGATGTCTTTATGGGACCTTATTCAAGCCTCTCCCCACTATCATAACATGATTCGATGTTCCTGACAAAAATTTCCTATCCCATCTAATGCTCAACCAAATGACATAGCAGCCCTGATTCAAGACATAAATACTAACAAATGTTATTTTCCACCAAAGTGAACTCCCCCCTATGGAAGTGCAAAAACAATGTGATGCTCTCATGATCATAGCTCAATACAAAATCAAAGAGATAAAGTGAACCCTTGTTGACAATGGCTTAGCCTTAAATGTGTGCAGTGCAGACCTCTTGGATAAGCTTGGTGTCGATAAATCAAAAATCCAACCCATCTCTTTCTCTATTAATGGCTTTGATAACGTGCAAAAACAACCACTTGGTGTAATCACTTTTCCTATTATAGTCGAAAAGGCCACATTAGAAACATTGATCCATGTTATGCCTCATGATCTTTCATATAACCTCCTTTTAGGTAGACCATGGATTCATACAATGAATGGGGTTCCTTCCACTCTGCATCATAAAATGTAATACATCTACAATAACAAAGTGCACACAATTGACATTGATCATGAGCCTTATAGTTTCTTATAACTTGAGAAAAACAAAGAGAACCCCTTGAAAACATTAACACCAACTCACAAGTGGAACCTGTGCAACAAAAAGAAAAAGAAAAACACATTCAAGAAGTCACAAATCTATTAGACAATGATTGGGGTTCCTTGGATTTCACACCTAGCTTTGATGGGCAACCGAAGATCATAATAAAGACGCGTGAAAAATAAAAAGTGGTAATGTTAACACAAAATGTGGAAGACAATTCGAAAGCATCCACCTCAACCACTTTAGAAGAAAAAGAAAATTACACAACAAACTTTGGCAACACTAACTATCAACGACCTTTGAATCCTAAAGAGATGAAAAAACTTTATGGAAAAGGTTACAAAATGATGAAATAACTTGGATATAGTGGAAAAGGATGCAGTGCTAGAGAACAAGGTATCTGTGTCCCTATCGAACCTAACACACAAGAAACAAATAATGGTCTTGGTTATTTTCCTTTGATAGAAATAAACAAGCCTTCACTTAATATCAACACCATTACAATATATTATTTCCAAGATACAAAAGAAATAGAGACATCTTCACTTAATGTCAATGTTGTCACAAAAAACACTAATGATTTGAATTCAGTAGATTTTACACCCTCCATTAAAGGAGAGAACAAAATCTCACAATCTAAAGAGTCTTGTCTTAATATGACATATTGTACTAAGAAAAATATATAGATTTTTCACGAAACAAAGCAACATCTCCTACTTTTGACCAAGATAGTATCTTGACGAGACTCCTCAAGGATCGCTTGATATCTCTCCCTCAAAGAACATGAAAGAAATTTTATTACAAGACTTAATTTTTCACATATCACAAAGTTCATGGTCATGCTACTAATGAATGTAATTCTTTGAGTAACAAAATTCTACATCTTAAGGATTGTGGTGCTCTTCCTTGGGTTGAAGCACCTAGTTCCTCTAACTGAAACTTATTTTCATCCTATTCAGCTCACCCTTGTCTTGCACTAAGTGAGAGAAAGGGGTTAGATAGCCTTGTCCTCATATGTCGCTTGTCATTATCTCTTTTGGATAGTTGACCACCTTTCATGTACATATAAGAGCAAGCTTGGAATGTGGGTGAAATGCCTTAAGTTGGCTCACATGTGCCATTTTGCGGGTAACCCTTTTCCTTTCCATGACGTAGCTTATCAGAAACATATGACTTAGCATAGGGCTTTCCAAATAAGCTCTCATGTCTTCTTCTACTTTAGAGAAATTTATCATAGCAATGGTATTAGCAACCGCTTTAAAGTGGGGGAATACATCAACACTCATGCTTCATTATGCCATTTTATTTCTTCTTGCGATGTGTTTCTTTCTTGGTGGTGTCATTGGGTTTTATTTCCTCCAAGACTATGATATTTCTTTAACTTCTCCTCTCTTGGAAACATTAAGCACGATGTTCCCTAAGAAGAGACCTTGTACGAACTAAGCAAAATCCTTTTGAACATCTATCTTCCTAGTTGTGTTGTGTTTTTTTCCTTATTAAAGTTATGGAGGTATGGATTTGATATGACTTCCTAGGGATCACCTAGTGAACAACTAGCTTCACTAGCCCATGTGAGCATGCATTTTGTTACCTTATTAAATTCATGGAGGTATGGCTTTGATATGGTTCCCCCTAGGGCTCACCTAGTGGAAAACTAGCTCCCACTAGCCCTTCTGAGCGTTCATTTTGTTTGCATAGTGGATAGTGCATTCCACTAGTAAACCTCTTCAGCCTAGACCTCGTCCACTGCGTTGGATGGCTAGTCGAAGCTTGATCTATGAAATTTTCCTTTTTTGTTTTGTTGTTCCTTTTTTATTTTTATTTTTCTATCATAGATGGTGTATGTTGGCGATCTAGTTATGACTTCATATATCATCCACACGTGTGTTCCTTTGTGCCTTTGTTGTTTTTTCATAGGATCTCGACCTTGGGGGCTTAATCATGCCTCTTGATGATTGTCATGCTATCTAACTAACATTGGTACACAGGAACCCCTCTTGATTGCATGGTTGGCTATTTTAGTGTGAGTTTGAAGCAAGTTCATCCTCTCACTAAAGTGGGAGCTAAATGTAGTGTCGTAAAATGCATACCCTTGCATTTTCACACATGTTTGGACCTAACTTTCTTTATTTATGCTTCTTTATGGGTTAATTAGGTCCTATTTTGCATCCACAAGCCCTATGAACTATATACTTTTATGGAAAATACTAACAACACATCAAAATATAAATGATCTCATTTAATTTTTCTATCTTTGTGTCCCTGATTTGTAGATTGGGACTAAAACACCACCTAGGGCATCGTTTTCCTCCATGGGTCTTGGGACCCTGATTTTGAAACCTCTCAATTAGGTCCCTTTTTTGGAGTTTGCGCCCTGAGATTTAAGCCTCGGGACTAAGATGCCACCAAGGGTGTCTTAGTCCTCCTTGGCTTATTTTTGAGGTCCAATTTCAAATTCGGGTGGGATTTAGCCTCCTTTAATTAATTATTTCATATGTCAGCTTGTTGTGGTGTAATTTCGGGATATTAAGCATGAATAAGTATAAATACAAGGTTCATTCACTCATTTCAATCCAAGTTTTTTTGTGAGAGGATTTATTCTAGTCATATTGAGTTCACAAGAGCATTCAAGAGCAATTCATCAAGCATTTGGAGCCATCATCAAGATTCAAGCATCATGTCAAGGGTTTAGTGCATCCATTCATATTGTTGAGCCAAGATTGTGGATGTAGCATTGAAGATCTATATACAACCATTGTTCACATCAAATCCAATGATCCACAATCTACATTCTTCATGGCCACTACATGGTCGATTAGATATTTACTTCACAAGACATCATGTCAAAGGTGATATCATTTACATATCTCATGTTTCATGCTTCATTTCATCCATTTCATCATTTGGTTTAATTACCTACAAGGGGTTTCACCAAGGAAAACCCCAATTCACTAAAAATCAACATGTTTTCCCTCTCTTGTGTGTTTGTATTTGTGGATCTAGGTTGAATACTTGAAGATCACTTGCAGTGCAAAGTTGTCAAAGTTGCAAAGTTGCATTGCAAATTTGTCATCTTCACGGCAACTCACCTACAGGTTAAATTTGACTGTTTTAGAACCTAAGATCTAGAAGGAAGGAAGTGCAGATCTAGGAGCTCATGACCACATTCAGACTTTTCAAAAATTTAGAGTGGGAATAAAATAACATATTAGGCTTCTTAGTCCTCCACAACATATCTTTTAGAGATTCTTCGAGATTATGTTTCAACATCCAAAGATTCCATGTTTTCCATGAAAAACAATAGAGGGACTAAAATTCCATCTTGGGCATCTTAGTCCTCCAAGGAATATTTTGGAAACTTTTTTACATTTCCAAAATCCTTATATCATCTTTGGGCTTCCCAGGTACATGTACCCTAACTTGGTGTAGCTTAATTTCATCATTTGATCTCATTATTTAGCTTGTATTCCTTTATTTTGTAGGTTGAATATTCAATTGTTTTTTTGAAGCATTTTCTTGGTGGTGAGACCTTAAAATCTAAAAGAAAATCAAACATAAAACATTCAAAAAGGATGGCATGGCTCTCCTATATGATAAAAAATAAAAAATCAAGGAAAATTAAAAGTGAGATGGTTAGGCCCATACTAAATTAATGAGATGCTACAAGTTGCAGTAGTAAAACTAATAAGAATCGAAAGTAAAAATTTGTAATATAATGTCAATGGGGAGAGACAAAAAACACAAATATTAAACCCAAGAATAACCATTAAAACCTTATATTTTGTATTATACTTGTAACAATAATGTAATATAGTTTATAAATATTCCTACCAAAAATAGCCATAAGAAAATTCAATGAATAGAAAATCACAAGAAGGTAAGGAATGGCTAGAACTTGTAATACACCTAACACTATTGAGGGTTATAAATTATTAAAGGAAATATCCTTACTCTCACTTTGGATACACTTCACCTCCCTATGAAATTTACAATCTCATTTTTTGAAACCCTAGCTACACTTTTTTTTTTTGGTACTCAAGTCTCAAATCACGGCTAGCCCTACATTCATGGATATCTCATAGAAGCCCCCAAAAATGTATAATATGTTTCCATATAAAAAAAATGAGGTAGACTCCAATGGATATTTCTTAAAATTTCCCACAAACATGATCTATATAGAAGATATCAAAAAAATATGCATGCCCCCTTCTTAAAAATTGATCACAAAAGTTTTGGAGCCCTCCAAAAATACTTCTCCAAACAAGAATGGAGGATTACCTACCATAATACATCTAGGTATGAGAAAAGAAGCTAGATATATGGATTTTTTTTGAAATTTACAAAAGAGGAGGGATAGGTCCACATAATTTTGAATCATATCAATGATGAGTATATCTACCTAGATAAACCCTACTATATAATAAAATGAATATTTCAACCTATTATGGGGTTATGTACACAAGGAGAGATCCCTCCAAAAAATATACTGAAAAAAATGAGGTGACTAAACTGATAGGTGTGAAATATGATAGACAAATTCTAAACATGACCAAAATCAACAATCTAGTGGTGAGATACACACCCATGGGAATAGCCTATAAGGTATAATAGACAAAAGAGAAGACTCTGCCACAACATCCTCCATTCATTTTGAAAACCAAATGGTAGTAGTGGGAAAGGAGATTGACTTATATGAGGTAATCCAAGAATACCTCTTAGAAAACATCCAACACATCAAATGGTTACATTACCATTTCTAGTATGGGACTCTAATAATTTTCCTAAATTTATAATTTTTACATCAAATACTGGTGTATGTGGGGAAGATCTAGAAAAAAAAAGACCAATATCAACTCAAATCAATGACCATTCCTGTCTCTTCAAAGATGCCACCATATTTATTAATTATCTTGGGGATTTTTCAAAGCCCTACAATAAAATCTAAAACATAAACAAAGGATATCTTATAATATGGTTCATAAATACATAAAAGATATTGTTTTCTTAGTGGAAATAGATTACACCCTAATAGACACAATAGAACCCCACACATCTTGGATGTTATAATTGTCATATGAAGTGAGCCACAAGGAGATGAATGCATATTCCACAATTCTACTCAAATTAATAAGGGATCTAAATACAAATAAATTCCCTACATCTAGGAAATTCATCGATAAAGTAACCAAGAAGAAAGCATAAAAAGTTGATAAAAAAAATTGAAAGAAAAATGAGGGATCCCAAAAGAAGAGCTAAAATAATATAGTACTTCCACTACATAAAGATCAAGAAGGTTACACATGGGAGATTCTCCAACCAAATCCATATAGATGGAGGGAAAATAGAGAATATAAAGAAAGTTTGGCATTGCACCATGATCTAGGGAAACCCATCAATAAAAGAAGCTACAAAAGCACTCTTGTAGATGAGTTAAGAACAAAAATCAAAGAGATAAAAGGAGAAGGTAAAAAAATAGGCCTCTCCATCATCATAAAAATAAAAAGAAGAGGATACATCCAATACACAACAACCTGAGGATTCACTTAATGAAAATAAAATCTTTAGTTGCCTATTCAACCAAGAAAGTCTAAAAAAACCATGACAATCTATGAGGATATTAGGACCCCAAAATGGGTGATCATAGAAAGGGAACTAATTATATATATAGTTACCTCTATTAAGGCATTGGAGAGTATTATTTAACAAATTCCACAAGCCCTGGGATCAGATTTAAAACGAAAAAGGGAGAGTGTAACAAAAAAGGAGGATTAGTTAAAAGAGGAAGCTCTAGCAAAGACCATACAATCAATCTCTACAAAATGATTAAAAGATTTATTTTAAGCTCAAGAGCTCTTCTCAAAGAAATGAGTGGAAAAACTGATGCTCCAAGATCCTTAGATAGAAAATTAGATTCAAGTAGAGATAGTTGAAGCCAAAAAAAAAAAAGAGAATTAATAGAGGCTCGAGATTGATAAATAAAAATATAGACAATGAAATGCCCTGTACATCTCCTCCATTGGTGCAAAACCATCATCTTGCTCCACATATTAACTTTAGTGCACTATATTAAGGAATTTTTAGAGAAATAAAAAAAAATCACACCACTACATCTCCATAGCTACTACATCTCCCATTAATGGGCTCATAAGTGGATGTATCCCACATTCACCCATTACAAAATTTCCAATTAGGAGATATTTTCCAAGAAATGGCTTGATAGGAGATACTAAAATAAAATTTGGATAATATATTTAACAACTAGAGGGATTCATAAACAACATCCAACCTAAGTTTCTCCATGTGCAAGGAGACTCCTCTCAATTATTAGGGGCACAAATAATTTCTTTTTGTAGATGGTCTAATATAGGATATGCAACAAAAATTACCTCCCTCTAACAAACAATCACTATAGAACTAAATAAAGATAAAATGGAAGAGGAGAGGGATAAGTTTTTCACTTCTCATACAACACTAGAATCCAATATCAACATCATAAAGAGTATTAAAAGTGACATTAATTCCCTTTATAATTTTTTTCTTCAATGACACAACCTCACTAAGAACCTTGAAGAGAAGATGGACCAAATTGAACAATATATTCTTCAAGTTGAAACCACATATGATGCTCTATAGGATGTTGATGGAAAGAGAAGACAACAATAGGAAGAAATTCATATCTAGGTACACTAGGTGTAGGAACAACAAGAGTAGCTTAAACATTAGTTTAAACAACTAAAGCAAGTGGTGAGTATGCATTTGAAACATGTCACAGAGCTCATCTAGGACACAAAAAAATTGTCCCAATAATTTAAAGTTCCTACTATATATAGCTAGAAGTAGAAACTACGTTGATGCAGATAAATACATAGAACCATCTTCAACAACAATCTTAAATCTAGTGGGACAATACTTTCACCCACCTAAACCTATGATATACAAGAACATTCTCCCAACAAACTAATTCATCCTACATGTCTTGAGGAAAAAATATAGTTTTCAAAGGGGGATGATGTTGGTAGGGTAAATGAAAAAGTAGAGACCTAGAATAGGGATAGAGTAGAGAAAATCCTATTACAAAAAACTATAGAAGGGATGCATAGCTCAAGTTTGATAGATACCTCAAGGAAGGAATGTATTTTATAAAAGAAACATCCCAACATGATAACACATTTATAAGATAAGAAAATAATGTAATAGATAGATAAGTGTATGAAAAGATAGAATGATGTAATACCAAATATATATAAAAGGACATCAATGAAGAATATAATGTAGTAAAAGAATAATGATATCAATATACAAATTTTTGCACATATCTTATGATTTCTAATGTGTTATATGACTGATATAATCTATGTCACATATGAATAACTTAATAACTCATTCTAAAATTAATTCTTGAAAATGATTCTTTTCCTATTTCTAAGTCTAGGATATAAAAATAACATACAAATAATACTTGGGGCTCAAACCTCATGTCTCTGACTCCCCACTTTTCTTGCTAACAAACAATTGTTTGATCCTTGTTTCCATTTATTTTTTCCAATTTGGAAAAATAAGATTTACCATTCTAGACTTAGAAGGAAAAATTATATAAAAAAAGCTTCATCTGTCTCTCAAGAAAAATTAATAGACTACATGATCATTTTAAAAATCTTGTACTAGTCTATTGCGCATTTAAATAACATTTTTCATTGTGAGATCATATTCATGGAGTAGTGTCAACAATTTACAACAACTATTAGTATCATTCTTTGTGGTTTCAAGCTCTAGAGGTGATATTATTCTTGTTTTATTGTTCCTCTCCTCTTTTGTTTGAGTTTTTAATTCCTATGTGCTAACAATGCTTGTATTTAGATTGCATTCAATCTAGATTCTACTATTGTTATTTAGCTTTTCCCTTTCATAATATTTTATCATTTTCATTCAAAAATATATTAAAACAGGATTTTGTGGAGGACGAAAGACCTATATAAGGTTTGATTGAGGCAAGCCACTAACACAACCAAAAAAACATTTATTTCTTCTCCATTATTATAGATTTTTTGGAGGTGAAATTGTTATATTTAATGAAATATTTCTAAACACCATCCATTTACTCTTATTTTATTTCATTTTTATCTTTTAAATATATATTTGTTTTAGTGGATTTAGTCATGTTACTTTTATCATTTTGAGTCCTATTGTGTTATGGGTTTTCTATTCCTACAAGATGACAATGCATCACATTGATGTAGTTGCACTACATTGGGGTCCCAGGAGGGACCTTCAAATTTATACTCCAAGTTCCCTATTGTCTGCATTTTCCACTCTTATTATCAAAAAGTTACTTTTATTTTTTATTTCTCAATTATTTTTACTAGTTTACTTTCTGTAAGGATATTAACCTCAATTAGTATAATTTTTATTTAAAATCAAAACTTTAGAAAATGATAACCAACATAAAACCTTAACAACAAGTTTAATCTTCCTTTGGTTAGAACCAAATTAGACATACTACAATAACAAATATCCCATACAATGTTCATACAAGATTTAATGTGATAGCTTCCATGACAATAATAAAATTTTCATTTTTAATGTGAGAGGGAGAAAGGGAAATAACATTCACATAATATTCACCCCACTTAAATTATATATAAAAAGATAAAAATACCATTCTAAATAATGATACTAATAGTATCCAAACTTTGACTAAATACAAAATGAAATAAATGCTAAGTTAAATTAATATATTATATAATATTTATTTCCATTCAATCAGAGATTCAACCGACAGCTTAATGTAAGAGATGGGCCCTTTCCCTACTTAATAAAAAACATTCTCAATTCAAGTTGCAAAGGAAAGGGCAAGGAACAATGACATAAATGAGTACAAGTTGTACAATTCATATTTAAACCCACCCATAAATCTCAATAAGATTGACAACTCGCAGCTAAGTGTTAGAAACATCAATTCTCATTTTGATAAATCAAGTTGATCAAGCAATACTACATCTTTGCACATTTTTACTTTACCAAAGCTCAAATCTATACTATACTTGCTAAAAATACTCAACAAAACACAAAGAATCTTATAATCTTAAAAGTCCAAAAAGCATACACCCAGTGTCGTTCCTAAATGCTCCAAAACACTATGAAAGCACACGTTCAGAAAATAAAATAACAACAGTAGAGTGCAACCATTCTATCTTGGCCTTCATAACTTTTGTTCCCTTCCATCAATGCTGTGATACCCAGCAACTAAAACAATAAACAAAACAATTTGTTAAGGCCATCCCATGATAAACCAGAAGCTGTATGGTCCAAGGACTCATGAATCTCTCAATAATTTACAAGCAACATGTACAGTGGCGTATACATTGAATGGAATTTTGCTCCATATCAAGAGTCACTTTTCTGTTACAGTCCTTTCTCATGAGAGAAAAACTATTGCAGTTCTCTCTTCACCGGTATCAGTATCACACACAGAGGGCAGTTGTGTGGCTAGAAAAGTAGGTTTTTGTTCACCAGGCATAATCACTAGAGCTTTTTCATTATCTAAGCATATGATCTCAGTCATTAGTAGGTCAGGCTCCATAGCCTCAAGCCTCCCCTGGAGGGGAGTTCCTCTCAGATTGGTACTAGCAATCCTACAAGTGCAGACAAGAAAGAGCAAGACAAAGGCCAGAAGACCCAGTATAGTGGCCAGTCCAATGAAGATATAGAGGGCAGGAGAGCGCCATCCCATATGAGATTCATCGGATCTGGGTGCAGGCGAACTATGCCACATCTTTCTCAGATGAATTCGTTCCTCAAAATCTATCGCTACAGCTAGACAAAAAGAATGATCCCTTCATAGGAACAACTTCCATTACTTCCATTGTCGACTCCATTTAAAATTCCATATCTGTGTCATGTTAGTTTTATTTTAAATTTTCTCTAACCACTTTTACCTAAACTTGTTCTGCTCGCCCGGCAGCTTGTGGAGTTGGAAATTACGACGAAGGATTTCGGATGTTTGTTCTTCTCTTTCCATAGAGAAGGCATGGGATCTTTTGGTCGAACGCATGCGTTTCAACGATTACGACAGGCCTAAAGTTTGCTACAGTTCACAATTTTCAATTGCTACAACTACCTATTAAGAATCATTTTTCTCCACTTTTTCTTTTATATAGGGTAGTCGAGGGATCTATTTGGCTCTCACTTTACTATATATATTGATATGGTAAATTAGCCTAGCCGAGTTAAAATAGCTTACAAAGACTTTGAAATATGGGTTTTAAATGGCAATTAAAAGTAGAAATTGACTAGAGTAGGTTTAGAAAAATACGGGCTTCTCAACTTTAAGATGTAGGGGCTTCTCAACTTTAAGATGTAGATTATATTAAAAAAAAACATTATCAACCTCTTATGGATGTCACCTTTGGCATAAGAGAGTCCTCATTCCTCAATGTTAGTTATAGCTTCTTTTGCAACAAACATTCTCCTAAACCTTTACATCTCTGATTTTTTCCTAGTTGTTGTAAAGTTTAATGATCAATTTCAAGTAAGGACATTGTGTGGAGTGTTAAACCATTCTACTACAAATTTGGAAGGGCAAAGAGTCCTATGACATTGAAAATATGCTCTCCATGAACTACATGGAGGCTATTGAGACATAATGCCAAATTCATGCATAAAAACTAATGCAGGAGCATCCAAACATGTAGGGAAATCTTGCATCACCCAAAAAACTTGTTTTTCCTTAATTTATTTAGTTTTTTTTAGTTTTGTGATGACACTTAATGGGTGGAAGACAATCAAAAGTCAAAAAAGGTCAAATATCTCATGTATCATATTTGTTTTGGAGATAACAATTGTGATGTAGGGTTTCATGATTCTTGAGCTAGCATTTCATTCAAGATCTATCACCTTCAAGAAAGAGTCAAGATCTACATCAATTGGAGCCATCGTACGCATGTTTTCAGCACTTCATTGATAGAGTTGGTGAGTTGCAACATTATATCTTGTTCATTCATCATTCTTCATTACTATTTCATTCTATTACAATGTTTGATTACCAAAACGAAGTTTGACCAAGGAAAACCCCTCTCCACTAACCCAACAACATTTTTACCTCTCCTTTGTATGTGATTTGTAGGTCTAGGTTGTAGATTTCCTTAGGACCAAGATTGGAGGAAAGTTGCCAAAGTTGTCATCGAGCCTTGGAGAATATTGGAGAACACCTATAGATTGCGAATAAGAGTTTCAAATCTTGAAATCAATCAAGAAGGACAAAGTAGAAAAAGAAGAGTAGGATTAGACTTTGAAGCTTCAGAAAACCCTATTCACCACTTTTGGTGAATGAGTCCCAATTTCAATCAAAGTTTAGATTTTTGTAGATTCAGATACACATTTGGTAGATTCCTATTGTCACACAAAAACCTGGATTTTGGACTGATTCTCCTAGCTTGGCGAATGAGTCCCACTCAACATTAAAGGTAGAGTTTCTAGTATTTCAAACCTCCTTCAAATCATTTCTAGATTCCTAGGTGCACATATTCTTTTCTATAGTTTTATCTGTTGTTTCATTCATGTTTCTAGGTCATTTAGTGAAGCTTTGCATTAGGGTTTGCATTAGTTAATTTACATTCTAGGGTTTTCAAATTTTGCATTAGTGAAAAGTTCATATAGCTTATATTTTTGCATCTTATTTCACTGAAAATTAAAAAAAAAATGCATTTGCACTTAGTATATAGGTCATCCAACATAAAAAACATAAAAATCAATTAAATATTTTTGAAAACTTTGAAAAAAAATCCCCATTGGGACTCATTCACCACCTTGGGAGAATCATTCCCTATGCACATTTTGAATTGCATTTTTTGGCATTTAAAGTTTTGTTTTTGAATTTGTTCTTTCTCTTTATAGCTTTTTGTTTCAATTTACAAAATTTATTTTATAAGCATTTCATTGTTCTTAGCTTATATTGCTTTTGCATTCATCTAGAATTTATTCATCGTTGTATTCCTAATGGTAATACTATAGTGAGGAAAAGTTTGAGACTCATGTCATCCTGTGATAGCACAAGGGTTATCTAAGTCTTTCACTCCTAGAATTGACACTAGTACACTAGGTATGGATCATACCCTTAACAACTCCTTACCTTTAAGTAGTGTGATGCATGTTGAAACAAAGATATATAGTATTCCGCAAGAAAACATAATTCACTTTCATGAAGATCTAGCAAACCTCCAATATCAAGTACAAAATGACAACATTTCAACTACTGCCATCCCTACTATAAATAACATTCACCACATGCTGAAAGTGAACATGGACTTGACCTTATGCAAAAGATACTTCAAATCTTTGGAAAACATCTCACCTCAACCACTAGTTTTCCTTTAGAAACAAGAAATGTCACAAGCCAAGGAGGAACTCAAATTCCTCCTACCACAACAATTTCCTCAATACCTACCTATACCAATCCTTGAGTCACAACAACAATGCAACCAACTAGTAATGTGATTCCTTCTTTGGGTATTTCTGCTAGCATCCCTAGTTCCTTTGTGGCATTTTGTGTTATATTTCCTACCACTTTACCACCTATAATTTTTCCATTCACTTTTCCTTTGAGCACATACACTCCATCACCTTTTTCATCTCCATCTCATAACACAAGCAATGACCCTCTCATAAATCAGCTCTTCCAAACCGTTTCATCCCTTCAAAAATAAATTTCCACCATCAACCAAAATGAAAATGGCCCACCCACATATTATGTCAAAAGAAATCCATTTTCCTTAGATATTGTGAACATCAATGCCACAAAATGTAGAGGTGCATAGATTTGAGAAATATTGATGGAAGTGAGATCATTATAACCATGTTAATGTTTATACCGCCTTATATAGTGACTTTGTCCTTGATGATAAAATCTTAGCTAAGCTTTTCCCTAGGTCCTTGAAAGATACTACCTTGGAATGGTTCTCTTCCTTACCGAACAACTTAATTCATTCCTTCGATGAAATTTTTGAGGCATTTTTTAACCATTTCCAAGTGCATATGACCCCTAAGATGACCTTAGCCAATTTGATGAGATGCAAGCAAAAATAAGAAGAAAATATAACTGACTTTATCTCACACTACCAATCTCTTTATTCTAAAATCGATGTCAAGGTTCCTGATCCTCACCTTTCAAATATGTTCATAGAAAATTTTCAAAGAAAGATACAAGACAAGCTCACCATGATTAAATTTCCCTCCTTAATTCAACTGTGTATTTCCCTCTGTGATTATCAAAATTCGGTTAGTATTTGAGATACAAAGTCCACTTCTAACCAAACCAAGAAGTTTGAGTCTACAAACCAAAATATTTTCCGACCTTTTAGGAAATAGAAGAAAGGGTTCCTTCAATTCAATTCCCCTAAACAAACAACTCAAAATTTTAATAACTAAGTAGCTATTATTAAGGCCACGATACCCTTTAGCTATGGGGACTCGAAAATACAATTCACTCCCTTACCCAATACGCTTCATAACACAATGTCACAACTCAAAGAACAAAAGATGATTCCCCTACCCCCCATTAAAACACCTAATCCTAGTAAACCATTACCTGCAAGCTACAAACCAAACTCTTACTTCCATTATCACTGACAAAATGGACATGACATAAAACATTGTGAGCATCTTAAACATCTTGTGCAAGACCTCATTGATTTCGGACGTCCTTCCGTTGGAGGTGTTAGTGATCAAGGGAATAAGTCTTTTGTCCCTCCTTACCAAAACTTGCAAATATTTACCAAACCTATGCCTAATCATAACATTTCATTTGTCAAAGCTAGCGAAACTACAAAGAATGATGTGATGAATGTTGATATAGATTATGATAATAATGATACTATTCAACATGATTCTATAGATAATGATCCTATGGATGACATGGTAGGAGTGATAGATGTAATTTGTCATAAGGGCTGAACTAAAAATCCTCTTGACATTGATTTATCCTCTAAGGATATACTTAAACATTCACCCAATGGTCCTCTTTACATAGCCAAATGAATCTATGACAAGACCACTAGTGGGATACTAATAGATCTCGCTTGTGGAGAGAATGTGATCACCAAGGAATTCTTACTTTTGCATGAGCTCTATCAAGATATATATGATAAAATGAATGCATGGATCAAGACGCATAATGGTTTCACTTTCCCTACAATGGGATTGATCACCCTTCCTTTACAAATAGGACCAAAAACTTTAGATATCTCATTCTCCATCATCCTGTAGTTGGACCAATTTCATGTGAAGCTAGGCTATCCATGGCTTCACTCCCTGAATGCAGTCCCTTCAGTTGTGCATAAATGCTTAAAGTTTCCCTTTGATAATGAAATCTTTACCTTCCATCATAGTGGCTTTAACCCGTTGTCCTCCAAGGGTAAATTTTCCTTAGATTTATTTTTGCCTAAGCCTATAGAGCCTATAAAACCATGAGAAAACTTCTTTTTCATATCCTATCAAAAGTTCAAGGCAAAGAAAATAGCAAAACTATCCCTTTGAAACATGTACCCACCCACCACTGAGCCTACCATCCTGGAGGAAACCATGCTTGAACCTAAAGACACTCCTAACAACCAAAACCAACCTAAGATAGAACCTTCACCTACTTCCTACAAAAGACCAAGAGATAAGAAAAACAATCTTGTCACACCTCCCAGAATAAAACAAGTTTACAAACTCAAAGAGAAAGTGGTTGAACAACCTCCTGTGGTCCCTTTCATTCCTCCCCTCAGGGAAGAAAATAAACCTATGGTTGATCAACCCTCTCCTACACAAACACAACTTGAAAATAGGCCTAAAAGAAATAGAGGTGCTAGAGAGCATAGGCGTAGATGCCCTGCTCTTTCTCATAGGTTACATGTAGAAATAAAAAAAGAAATTAGAATCCAAACTTGACTAAAGAAATGCATGATGACTCTACTCTCACTCGAAAACAAAAAAATCCAATACAACAAGTGCAACAAGAGTTGAATCCTTCTTTAGAAATTATTATTCGACCTCTTGTTGTAATTAACTTAAATGATGATGATGAGGTTGCTAAAATTGACGAAGAGGTGCATAATGAATTGAATACATTGTTTTCCTTTGCCATGAGCTTAAATCACAATTTTCCTAAGAATATTGTTGAGCCTAGTGTTGGTCCTAGTTTGACACTTGCTATTGTCCCTTGGGCTAGTTTCCTGCCTTCGGTATACAATGAACATGATTGGGATGTGGACAACCTGCTTTAGGTTGACTCACATGTGCCTTACTATTCTTTTATTTCTTTTTTTCATTATTACTTTTTATGATTGCATTTACGTAAGGTGATCCCTAGTGATGTTTTTTTTTATGTCTCTCTCTCTTGGTGAAATTCCTCTATTTTATACCTTCATTCTTCTCTATCTCATAAACATGTTATCTTTTCACATTTTTCCTTTTTCATTTGTCTTGTTTTTTCCTTTTAGGGCTGACACAAGACGTCGAGACATTCATCTCTCTTCCTTGTTGACCCAAAATATTTTCCTTTATCCTTTTCATTTGCCTTGTGTTTTTCTTTTGGGGATGACACAAGGCATCGAGACATTCATGTCTCTTCCATGTTGACCCAAAAGGTTTTTCTTTGTTTTCGCTCTCCTTGTGTCTTTCTTCCATCTCTATGAGTATTTTGGGAATGATGATAGTTCTGAACTCTCTAAAAACATTGTAACAAGAACATACTAACCCTAAATCCATATATCCCTTATGTTTGGCTTTTCATTTGGCAGGCAACCCCTCTCTTTTCTTTTTTTCTTGCATTATGTAGCTTTACTTAGAAACATATGACTTGGAATAGGGCTTTCCAAGTTAGCTCTCATGTCTTCCTTTTCTATTTGCATTTATCATTCACTATATTTTAAAGTAATTTCTCACAGCATGGTGTTTAGCGATTCCTTTAAAGTTGGGGTATACATTGGCATTATTCTTTCACATTTTTCTTTTTTCGTGGTTCATGGTGCAGTCTTCTCACTTTAAATGATGTATTTTTCACTTTGTGGATGATGTCGAGTGTGATGTATTTCAAGAGAATGATCCCTCTTAGCATATTGCATTCCTCTTAATGGCTTGATGCAACACACCGCATACCCTAAGTTGTGAATATTTTATTCTTTGATTGGTACTCTCTTGGAAACATTAGGCACAATGTTCTCTAAGTTAAAGACCTTTCATGAACTAAGAAAGACTCCTTTGAACGTTCTTTACATTTTGCATTTTGCATTTTGTAGCTATATGGTCACCTTGCATAACACAACTTGCATGCCTGTGGAGCGATCTTGTTTGTTAATTAGTTATAAGAATATGAAGATTTTCTTGTCTCATGAAGCTTGAAAATCATTTTTGTGTGACACCTTATTAAAGTTATCAGGAGGTATAACTTTGGTATGGTTTTATGGGAAGCTGAACGAGGGCATGACTTGGACCCTTAGCCACTTGTGTGTGTGTGTGATTACATACTAGCAATGAGTGTATGTGTCTCACCTTCTTGGACTTCTCACCTAGTAGACAACCTAGAGTTTTGTTGCCTCAAAGTGAGTATGCATTTTTTTAGACAAATAGCTTAGATCTATTCCACATTGCTTTGGACAAGCAATCAAATCTTGATCTACCTCTTTTTCTTTTCATATTGTTTCATTTCCTTTATGTCTTTGACAGTGCATGCTTGTTCCTTGTTGTTGCTCTTTATATCATTTTCATGTGTGTTCTTTTGTGCCTTTGTTGGTTTTCCATAGGACCTTGGTCCTAGGGGCTTGCACAACACTCTTGATCATGGTTGTCCTATCTTACTAGCATTGGTGCATTTTAACCCCTCTTGATCATTGCAAAATTTGTTCTATTTTAATGTGAGTTGGAATAAAGTTCCTCCTCTCACTAAAGTGGGGGCTAGATGTAATGACGAAAAAAGGTCCCCTTAACTTGGACTTAATTTAGTGTTGTGATATGCCTAACATATTCACATTAGGTCTTGGGCTCTTGTGAACTAAATGAGATTTTTGGTGCATTATTTGGAGTGTTGTAAAGTGTTGTAACACACTTTCACACTTTTCTATGGTTTTATTTAATAATTATGCTTTCTTATGCTTTAATTGGCCTCATTTTGCACCCACAAACCCTGTTTAATGCATCTTTTCAAGGATAATTCTAACACAAATCATTACCTAATCATAATTTAGGTTTTTCAAGCTTGAATGGCCCAATTTTAATGATCTAGGAATCATTCACCACCTTGATAAAATGAGTCCCACTTAGATTTTTGGGTCAAAAACTTGATTTCACACCTTTCTGAGCATTTTTTAAAATGGTCCCAAAAATTATGCCTGGTGGGACTCATTCGCCACCTTGCGTGAATGAGTCTTGAGGCCCAAAATCAAAATTAATTCAAATTCTTGGAAGGATTTTATCCTCCTAGATCCGATGTCGGCTTGTAGTGTTGTGATTTTGGGAATTCTTGCTTAATTGAGTATAAATATAAGTTTTTCTCTCATTTTTAACACCAAGCATTCAATTATTCATCCTTATAGAAATTTTGTGTTCACAAGTGCATTCAAGTGTTTTCAAGAGTATTCAAGGGCAGGTTATTAAGCATTTTAGAGTAGAATTCAAGAATCAAGCATCATCCCTAAGATCTCATTCATCATCTTTATTTTGGAGCTAACAAATTTATGTAGGGTTTCATGATTCAAGCTAGCATTTCATTCAAGATCTATGAACTTCAAGCAAGAGTCAAGATCTGCACCCATTGGAGATATCTTATGTGTTTTTAAAACACTTCATTGATAGGTTTGATAAGTTGCAACATCATATCTTCTTTGTTCATCATTCTCTTGTTACTGTTCCATTCTATTTCAAGGTTTGATTACCAAAATAAGGTTTGACCAAGGTAAACCCCTATCCACTAACCTAGCTATAACATTTTTCCCTCTCTTTTGTGTGTGATTTGTAGGTCTAGGTTATAGATTTCCTAAGGAGAAATATTGGAGGAAAGTCGTCAAATCATTCAATGTTGTCAAATTTGTCATCAAGCCTTGGAGAACATTGGAGAACACCTACAAGTTACAAATAAGGGTTTCGAATCCAAAAATAAATCAGGAAGGACATAGTAGACAAAGAAGAGCAACACTGAGACTTTGAAGCTTCAAAAAATCTTAACCAAACTAATTCACCACTTCTAGTGAATGAGTCCCAATTTCAATCAAAATTTAGGTTTTTGTAGATTCAAATACCCATTTGGCAGATTCTTGTTCTCACACAGAAACCCAGATTTTGGGTTGTTTCGCCCATCTTGGAGAATGAGTCCCACTTATCATTAAAGGTAGAATTTATAGTGTTTCAAACCTCCTTCCAATCATTTCTAGATTCCTAGGTTCACATATTCCTTTCTATAGTTTTTTGTTGTTGTTTTATTCACATTTCTAGGTCTTTTAGTGAAGCTTTGGATTAGGGTTTTGAATTTCATCTTAAATTTTAACTTGTATTGTATTAGTATTTCCAAGTTCTTACTTGCTAGTGAACCCCTCATTAGCTTACATTCAACCCCTAGGACAATCCTATTGCAAGATCTCTTTCTCCATTGCATTGAGATCTCTAGGTTTATCCTTGAATGAAATTGGAGAAGTGAGTGTGCTCTATGTCCTAAAACCATATGATAGCATCCATGCCACTTTTTTACCATTTTAGTTACATAAATCGGTTGATGGAAAGTATTCAAGAAGAGTTGGGTTTGGTACAAATGTCTACCATTGAATATGCACATCAATTTTATTTGAAGGTAGAAGAAAATTTGAATAGAAGATTTTAAATTAAGCAAAGAGATGGGGGTCATGGTGGAAAGAATAGTGGACAGTCATATGGAGATCAAAATGAAGATCAAAAGAAGGGTGAACAATCTAGTAGTAGCTAGAACCAGAAAGGAGATAACACCTACTGTCCTCATGATCACAATAGTGGAATAAATATTTTGTGGAGCCTATGAATGCCATCAACATCAAGGAAGGAAAAATAGAAGACCTGAGTGTAGTTCATGAGCTGCAAATGTACATGAAGATGTTGAGTCTTCACATTTTGAGGATCTAAAAAGAGGAGAGGTTCTTATTACTAGATGAGCCTTGTTGAATGAGGAGAAGGAACCAACTCGAAGGAAGAATTTGTTTTGCACCAAAGGTAAGTGTGAAGGTAAAGTTTTCAATATTATTATTGATGGAGGTAGTACTGATAACCCTATTTCAAAAGAGATGGTTAGTAAGTTGAGGTTGGAGAAAAGAAGGCATTTGAATCCATACTAGATTGCTTGGTTGTAGAAGGACCATAAAGATTTGGTAAATGAACAATGTATGGTAAAGTTAAAGATTGTAAATTACCATGATGAGGTATTGTGTGATATTATACCTATGGATGTTTGTCCTATCTTAGGCAGACCATGGCTGTTTGATCAGTGAGCAATACATGATGGACATGCCAACACCTATTCTTTGACAAAGGATGAATTTCATAATAAGTTGAAACCCTTGAAAGAGGCATAGGAAAATGTATGCATTAATGCAAGAATTTGTTTGGTTGATGGAAGAAAGTTTCTATAAGGTATGAGGAATGAGAATATGTGTTTTGCATTGATCCCTAGAGTTGATAAAGAAGATACTAAAGAGGTACTAGTAGAGGTTTTAGATTTATTGAATGAGTTTCACGAAATTTTTTCTGAAGTTTTCTGAATAAGGCAACTCATCGTATGACTCCAATAGAGAGTGAAGAGTTGTTACCAAAGGGATTAATTAGAGAGAGTTTGAGTCCATGTGCAGCACCTATAGTACTAGCACTGAATAAGGATGGGGAATGGTGGATGTGTATAGATTCTAGATCCATCAACAACATCACCATAAAGTAAAAATTCCCCTTGCCCAAGATGGATGACATTATGCATTGTTTGAGTGGACTCGAGTACTTCACAAAGATAGATCTAAATATTGGATATCACCAAATCTATATTAGAGAAGGAGATGAATGGAAAACAGCCTTCAAAATGAAGGAGGGCTTGTACAAGTGGTTAGTCATGCATTTTGGGCTAACCAATGCACTGAGCAAATTTATACGACTTATGAATGAGGTATTAAAATAATTTTTAGGAAAATTTATTATTATTTATTTGGATGATATTCTAATCTTCAGTAAAACATTGGTGGAGCACCTGATGCATATCTGGAATTTTCTTGGAAGCTAAGGAGAAACTATTGATTATTCTGAAGAAATATAATTATTGAAGAGGGAGTTGGTGTATTTGGGATTTTTTATCTTAGCAAAGGTTCTTAAAATGGATCTAGAGACGGTAAGAGCTATCATTGAATGGCCTACCCCGAGGAGTGTTATAGAGGTAGGGTAATTTCATGGTCTAGCCAATTTTTTACAGAAAGTTTATTAAGAATTTTAGTAGTATTTGTGCACAGGTCTAACCGAAGCAATGAGGGGGCTAGAAAATAGTTTAAGTGGAATAAAGGAGAAGCCAAAAAATTTATATGTTGAAGAAGAAATTTATAGAGCAACCTATTTTGGCACTTACAGATTTTAATAAGGTCTGTTAGGTAGATTGTGTTGCTAGTGGCACTTCCATAGGAGCTATTTTGAGTCAACAAGGTAATCATTTTTCCTATTTTAGTGAGAATTTGAATGATGCTAAGAAGAAATATTATGTCTATGATCAGGAGTTTTATGCTATAGTTCAGGCTTTGAAGAAATGGAGACAATATTTTTGCCAAAAGAATTTTTTTTATATACTGATCACCAAGATTTGCAGTATCTCAATTGTCAATGAAAGTTAAATCAAAGGAACTCAAAATGGGTTGAGGTTTTGCAGAGTTATACTTTTTTTTTAAGCATAGGAATGGAAGGTCAAAGAAGTTTGTAGATTCCTTGAGTAGAAGGAAAATTGTTTTGATAGAGATGAATATAAAGGTTGTCGGATTCAATGAACTCAAGAGTTTGTATCCTAAAGATCCATACTTTTCAGAAGCTTGGAAGGCTTGTTTGGAACCTATTACATTGGATAGGACAAGATCGTTGAATTTATTAATCCAATATGGGATGTTGTTTAGAGAAAGCCAATTTTTTATTCCAAGAAGTTCTATGAGAGAGAATGCAATCAAGGATAAGCATAGTGGATGATTGGCTGGAAATTTCAGTAAAGATAAGACCATTTCTCTTTTTAGTGATAATTATAATTGGCCACAATAACAACAACATGTGAAGAAGTTTGTACAAAGTTGTAGAGTATGTCAAATGGCGAAAAGAAAAAGTCAAAATACTAGATTATATAATCCATTTCTTGTACCTATACTAGCATGGATTTTGTTCTTGGATTTCCAAGGACACAGAGATGGCATGATTCCATATATGTGGTGGTGGATATATTTTCAAATATGGCACATTTCATTCCATGTCATAATCCTAGTGATGTTATTTATATTGCAAAGTTGTTTTTGAGAGAGGTGGTGAGACTACATGGTCTACTGAAGAGTATAGTTTCAGATATAGATACCAAATTTGTTGGTTATTTATAGAGGACATTATGGAAGAAGTTGAAGACATATTTGAAGTTTAGTTATGCACACCATCCACAAACTAATGGACAAACAGAGGTGGTGAATAGGAGTTTGGGTAACTTGCTAAGATGATTTGTATGAGATAAGCCCAAGGGATGGAATTTGATTATACCACATGAATAATTTTCTTACAAAAAAATTGTCAATAGGAGCACTGGTAAATCATCATTTCATATTGTGTATGGGAGTAGTCCAAGAACTACTTTTGAACTAAGAAAGATGGATAAGGGGGAGAAGACTAGTGTTGAGGCTGAAAATCTTACTGAGCACCTAGAGAATTTGCATGAAGAGGTGAATGAACTCACAATATAAGGCTAAGGAAGATTAGAAAATGAGGTATAAGGAGTTCCAAGTAGGATATGAAGTCATTGCTCATTTGTGAAAGGAGAGGTTTCTAGTTGGTACATACATCAAGTTAAAGATGAAGTTTCGACCATGCAAGATCCTAAAGAAGCATGATTCAGGAAATGCATATGAGGTATATTTTTCTGATGGAATTCATATTTTACTTCTATTTAACATTTCAGATTTAGTAGAATATCATGAAGGAGGAATTGATGAAGAAATAATAGAAGCATAGTGGAATATTGGTGCAGGCACACCCATAGGTCATTTTGTGCCTCCAAGTGTCCAAACTTGGAATTTTGTGTTGGTTTGTGTTTTTTTCATGTATTAAGGAATTTTAAGAAAATTTCATGTTTGTTGGAGTCTAGGTTGAGTCATTAGGTGCATGATAGGGTCTAAATGCAAAAATTGTCAATGTTGCATAATATTGCCAAACAACTTTTTATCAAAATGGACATAATGATGTTCAGTTAGTCTATAATTTAAAATGTGGTTAGTGACCATTGGGAAATGATTGTAAATTCTTTAAAACTACTCGTAGGATTGAAGAGAAGGGTTGGTTATGGAATTTTTTGATGTAAAAGAAATAAACAATTCTATTTTATGTAAGTTCTAACATTTTCCTGTTGCTCTTTAGTGTAGTACATATATGTACAATCCTATAATGATCTAAAACCAATTGTGGATGAGTGTACATTGAATCTACTTTCTATTTCCACTAGTTGTATGTAATTTCATTGAGTTTCCAAGGAGTTGTGTTGAATTTTCTTCAGACTGGTCTAAACCCTAGGCAGGGTAACTAGTGAATAAGAAAAATGCATATCTCTCCATTTCATCGCTAAAAATCCATCAAACATGGTGGAATGGATTTTTTGGGAATGTAATTCAATATTCCAAATTTTTAAGGACAAGTGTGGAGGCTTGCACATGTGGAGTTTCTATAACAGTCTAATATCTCTATGGATCAGACTTAGAAGCCCTAGTGAATTGGAGAAATGTGTTGTATGCCATTAGAGAATGATCCATGAAGAATGAACATTCTATTGAGGCCATGAGTGATGTGTTGGAAGTGTTTGAATAGGAGCAGAGACCCTAGATCCCAAAAATATAATTGCTACCTAGCCTAATTACCCCATTAGGCCTAATCAAGAGGAGGACAATCAGTTTTTGAAACTTTTCATAGAAAGGAACGCTAACTTATTTTGGGATATATGTAGGAATAGCCAAATGGGTATATAAAATGGGTCTCCTTTTCTGTAGATTTGGTCTACTCCAAAATATATTTCCAAAAAGGCCTTTTTGAAAGGCTACAAGTGAGAATGGTGGGTTGTGAAGGAAAGCCCAATAGTTGGATGTCAAAGTTTCTTTTGAGTGATTGATTGATTGAGTTTGACCATTGTATACCCCTACTCTACATCAAATTGGTATTAGAGCATAAGATGATCAGAAGAGGGAAAGGTTGAAGTGAAGAAGAAACAAAGATGCCTCCAAAAGGGAATCTAGTCACCAGAGAGATGAATGAAATGAAGGAGATCCATGCAAGAGAGATAATATAAATGGATGAGGTTCAAGAATCCCTTCAATCCAAGCTTGATATATTTGAAACAAGTTATAAAATAGGAATGGTCATAGGAGACTTGAGTGACCAAGAAGGAGAAGAAGAAGGGGAGGAGGGAAACTCCCAAAAAGGGTTTGAGGAAGAGATGGATCCTGAAGACTTGAAGATGGCAAGGCTATTGAAGGCAGTCAAGGGAGAAGGTCCCAAGATACAAATGGATTTACCAGTGTATGGAGGAAATTTTGATAGTGAAGAACTCCTAGACTAGATAGGAGCACTACAAAACTACTTTGAATATGAATATGTAACAAAAGAACAAAGGGTGAGGTGGGCCAAGACAAAATTGAAGGGTCATGCCTTACTTTGGTGGGATTCTGTACAAGATGAGAGGAGAAAGAAGAGAAATTCTAAAATCACATCTTGGCACTGGATGGTTGCTAAAATCAAAGGAAAATTCCTACATGGTGACTATGCCATTCAATTATTTAGAAGAATTCAAACCCTTAAGCAAAAATATATGGATATGAAGGCCTATACAGAGGAGTTCTACAAATTGAGTATAAGGGCAGGCCATGCAGAAGATTATGTGGAAAAAGTGGCAAGATATATCAATGGGTTGAGATAAAACCTTCAGGATGAACTAAGCCTGAAAAATCCAAGAATGGTGGAAGAGTGTTATCAATTGGCCATAAAGGCTGAAGATGAGTTGAGGAGAAGGCAAGAAAAGAAAAGCAGGGGTAGAGGAAGGAATTTTAGAGGAAGAGGGATGTTTGTTGGTAGGGGTAGTCCCTAAGATCACAAGGTGAAACAAGTAAAAATCAAGAAAAATATTCAGACTCAAGGGGTAGCTTTAGAGGAAGAAGGCCCAATAATAGGGGAAACTTTGGTGGCCAAAGAGGAGGATCAAGTGGATTCACAGGGAAATGTTATAATTGCAATAAATTTGTAGGCCATCATGCATGGAAATGTACTGAAAATCAGTCCACCACTTCATTTGGAGGAGAAAGAAGAAATTAGTTTATCCAAGGAGAGGATAACGAAAGTGTGGATTCTCCATCACATAATGCTAATCCATAATTTGGTGATTCTCTCATGGTGAGAAGGACTTTGATCAAAGTACCAATGGAGAAAGAGCCACCATAGAGATAGTCACTTTTCAAAACTACATGTAAGTGCCTAGGTAAATGTTGCAAAGTTATGATTGATTCTAGTAGTACTGACAATTTGGTTTATGTTGAAATTGTAGAAAAGCTTAAGTTGAAGAGAATCCCTCATACCAATCCATATACAGTCTCTTGGCTTAACAAAGGGAAGCAAGTAGTTTTGAATGAACAAGGTTGGGTAGATTTTCACAAAGGGGGATATAAGGATAAGGTCTTGTGTGACATAATTCCAATGGATGTTTTCCATTTGCTTTTGGGTAGGCCTTGGTATTATGATAGAAAGGTAATCCTTGATGGAAGGAAAAACACCTATGTCATAGAAAAGGATGGGGTTTCTTACACCCTCACACCATTGAAATATGAAAGCCAAGAATCACAAGTAGGGTCTAGTGTGATGTTGGTCAATTGAAAGGAGTTCTTAAAGACCTTGAAAGAATAGGATATAGGTTTTTCCATCATAGTGAAGCCTAGGACTACCATGATATCATAAAAGAAAGAGGAGTTTCCTTTAGAGGTAAAAACATTGTTGAAGAAATATGTTGAGATAGTGGTTGATGAGATTCCCAACACCTTGCCACCTATGAGGTAAATTAGCTACCACAATGATTTCATTCCAGGGGCTATTTTTCCTAACAAATATTCTTATAAGATCACTTCACAACAAAATGATGAGATTAAGAGGCAAGTGCAATAATTACTTGACAAGGGGCTAGTTAGAGAGAGTTTGAGCCCTTGTGTGGTTCCCACAGTTCTAGCACCAAACAAAGGAGGTGAGTGGAGGATGTGCACTGATTATAGGGCCATCAACAAGATCACAATAAGGTATAGATTCCCCATTCCAAGAATTGAAGATCTAATGGATTGTTTGGGTGGTGCATGTTACTTTTCCAAAATTCATCTTAAGATTGGTTACCACCAAATAAGAATCAGACCTGGTGATGAATTGAAAACAACCTTTAAGACAAATGAAGGGTTGTATAAAAGGCATGCAATTCCCTTTTGTTTATCAAATTCAACTAGTACCTTCATGCAGTTGATTAATGAAGTTCTTAAACCTTTCATTGGTAAGTTCGTTGTGGTATATATTGATGATATTCTTGTTTTTAGAAAAACTAAAGAAGAACATTTACAACATTTAGATTTGGTTTTGAGGATATTACATAAAGAAAAACTAATGATAAACTTGAAGAAGTGTGATTTTTTGAAAATAGAATTGGTATACCTTGGTTTTGTCATTACAAATGGAACCTTGAAGATGGATCCTAGCAAGGTTGAGGCTATCATAAGTTGGCCTACTCCTACATCAGTTGTAGAGGTAAGGAGATTCCATGTTTTGGACATATTTTATAGAAAAATGATTAAAGGTTTCAGTCATGTTTGTGCTCCAATTATTGATACCATAAAGGGTGATAAAAGGAAGAAGTTTATTTGGTCTAATGAGGCTAATAGGAGTTTTGAATACTTAAGAAAGAGGGTAGATAAGTATCCTATATTGGCTTTGCCTAGTTTTGATGAGACTTTTACAATTGAATGTGATGCAAGTGGATATTCCATAGGTGTTGTGTTAAGTAAAGAAGGTAGGCTTATTGCCTTCTTCAGTAAAAATTGAATGAAGCCAAGAAAAGGTATTCTTCCTATGACCTTGAAATGTATGCAATGGTGCAAGAATTAAAGAAATGGATGCATTATCTATTTCCTAAGTAGTTTATAATGTATATTGAGAATCATGCCCTCCAAATTTTGAATATTCAAGATAAACTCAGTCATAAGCATGTTAAATGGGTTGAATATTGTAAGGTTTTACATTCACCATTAAGCATAATAAAGCAAAGGCTAACAAAGTGGTAGATGCATTGAGTAGAAGGGCTCTAATGGTACAATAAATTTAGTTAAAAAGTGTTGGAGTGGATTCTTTGAAAGGTATGTACCTTGAGGATGTAGATTTTAAATAAATTTATGCAAGTTGTAGGCAGCCTTGTAGCAGCAATAATGAGAAGTGGCTTGATTTTCTGATCCAAGATGATTTGTTGTTCAAGAGGGCACAATTATGTGTTCCTAAGTCTTCTATGAGGACTAATTTGATCAAATAAAATATAGTGTCATCCTTGTAGGTCATTTTGGTCTTTTCAATCCTTGGAGTAGTTGAAGAGGCACTACTATTGGCCAAAAATGTAAATTGATATGAGGAACTTTGTGGAAAACTGCACTATCTATCAAAGGGATAAATGATGTAGCACCAATGTAGGCCTATACCAACATCTTCCTATTCCCAATAGGCCTTGGGAATAAATTAGTATTGATTTTGTGATGGGGTTGCCTAGAAATCAAAGTGGATTTGACTTAGTGTATTTTGTTGTTGACAGGTTTTCTAAGATGGATCATTTTATACCTTGTAAGAGAACTAATGATGCTTCATACATAGCAGGTCTCTTCTTCAAAGAGGTTGTAATAATTCATGGTTTTCCTCTTAGCATTATTTCAGACAAGGACAAGAAGTTTTTGGTCACTTTTGGAGAAACTTGTGGAAACTTGGTACTAATTTGAGTTTTAGTTCTTCCTATCACCCCCAAACTGATGGGTAGACTAAAGTGGTGAATAGGACCCTTGGGAACCTCCTAAGATGTCTAACCAAAGAGAATTCAACATAATGGGATCTGATTTTTCCTCAAGCAGAGTTTGCCTACAATGACTCAGTGAATAGGAGTGTGGGAAAGAGTCCTTTTGAGATTGTTTATGGTTTGTAGCCAAGGGGTGTGTTTAAATTGAGAAATTTCAACGGGATGGAAAGGAGGAGTGCTAAAGGTGAAAAATTTACAATGGATATGCAACTGATCCAACA
The DNA here is from genome assembly GCA_007115665.2 of Sequoiadendron giganteum. NCBI lineage: Eukaryota > Viridiplantae > Streptophyta > Pinopsida > Cupressales > Cupressaceae > Sequoiadendron > Sequoiadendron giganteum. The sequence continues at coordinate 411,538,711 of CM021110.1, read as the reverse complement.
ACAAGTCAAGGACAACCTTCAAAGGAGTGTAGACAAGTATAAACAAAATGCTTATCTAAAGAAGAGAGAGGTTCACTATAAGGTTGGAGACTTGGTTTTGTCTCATTTGAGAAAGAAAATATTTCCTAAGGGGTAGTACTCTAAACTACAAATCAAGAAGATAGGGCCCTATAAAGCGGTGCATAGGTTTGGAGAGAATCCATAAAAAATAGAACTTCCTCCTAGTGTTGCTACTTCTCCCATTTTTAATGTATCTAATCTTTACCCTTATAAAGGGGTTTTTTTTGTATGTGACAATGAAGGTTCATCAGTGCTATTATATGAGGATTGGCTCAAAGGTCTTCCACCAAGCCAACCTTTGGAGTTGGAATGCATTTTGGACATGAAGGAACTCAAGAAGACCAGGAACAAGGTCTATTACCCATATTTGGTCAAATGGTGAGGTATTCATATGGAGGATGAATCTTTGATGAATAAGGATGATATTATAAATCATGGTTGTACATTTGCAGGTTTATCCTCAAGTTGGATTCGAGATTTCTTTCCATTAGGAGTATGGTGCAAGGGAACCCAAGGGTCATTTTGTGCCTCCAAGGGTGCAAAATTGGAATTTTGTGCTTGTATGTGTTGTTTTCATCTAATAAGGTCCTTTAAGACCATTTCATGTTTGTTGGAGTCTAGATTGAGTCATTATGAGCATGATAGTGTCTAAATGCAAAAATTGTTAATGATGCATAATGTTGTCAAGCAACTTTTTGCCAAAATGGACATAATGATGTTTAGTTAATCTATAATTTGAAATGTGGTTAGTGACCATTGGGAAATGATTTTAATTTCTTTAAAAATCCTTGTATCATCAAAGAGAAGGTTTGGTTTTTGAAGTTTTTGAAGTTGAAGCAATAAACAATTATGTTTTTTGCAAGTTCTAACATTTTCCTACTGTTCTTTAGTGTAGCACAAATCTATACGATCCTATAATGATCTAAAAAAAATTGTGGATGAGTGTGCATTGAATTTTATTTATATTTCCATTGGTTATATGTAGTTTCATTGAATTTCAAAGAAGTTGTGTTGAATTTTCTTCAGACTTGTCTAAACCCTAGGGAGGGTACCCAATGAATAAGAGAAATGCATATCTTTCCATTCCTCCTCTAAAAACCCCTCAAAATCGATGGAATGGCTTGTTTGGGCATGTTATTCAATATTCCAAATCTGTATGGATAAGTGTGGAGGCTTGCATGTGTGGAGTTCCTATAACAGTCTGATATATCTATGTATCAGACTTAGAAGCCATACTGAATTGGAGAAATGTGTTGTATGCCATTGGAGAATGGTCTATGAAGAAGGATCGATCTATTGAGGCCATGAATGATGTGTTGGAAGTGTTAGAATAGGAGCAGAAACCCTGGAGCCAAAAAATCCAATTGCTACCTAGCATAATTACCCCATTAGGCCTAATTAAGAGGAGGACAATCAATTTTTGAGCCCTTCCGTACAAAAGAACCCTACCTAATTTTGGGATGTGTGTAGCAAGAGCCAAATGGGTATCTGAAATAGGTCTCCTTTTCTATAGATCGGGTCTTCTCTAGAATATATATCCAAAAAGGGCTTTTTGAAAGGTTACGAGCAATAATGGTGGGTTGTGAAGGAAAGCCCAATAGTTGGATGTCCAAGTTTCTTGTGAGTGATTGATTGATTGATTTTTACCATTGTATACCCCTATTTTACATCAAATATCCAAAAAACTACTTCAAAAAAGGAGGAGATAGAATAAATTTTGGATAGTTGTGTGGGTAGAAGCACAAGAAACATGCAATATGCAAATTACTTGGTGAAGTGGAGAGGAAGGCCTATGGAAAATTCATATTGTTGTTTGAGGCCGAAGTTAACTGTCTTGGTTTTCCTCTAACTCTTGAGAAGTGACAAGGTCACTTATCAAATCACCCTGGGTGTTTGATGCAAGAGCATCCAGTGGTGTAAGGAAATCTTGCATCACCCAAAAAAAATATTTTTCCTTAATTTCTTTATTTGTTTTGAGTTCCACAGTGGCTCCATTAGTGCATATTGTGGCTTAAAATAATATATTTTGTTTTCAGAGTTGATTTTGTTGTAATTAATCAAGCCCATGAGGCTGTAGCATGTAAGCTTTGAATCAATTATTTTATTTTATGAAAATGATTGAAAGTGATTTATTTTTTATCTCACCTCTTTTGTGTTGGTATCTATTGTTGTGTTTTGTGTGGGTTTTGAGCGGTCTAGCCCTCATGAACAACATAATCTTATCCTTCTTGTCATTCAATCATTTCAAAAATCTCTTAAGAGCATCCAATTTCACATATGTCCTACTAGTCACACCATCCTTGTAGTTGGAAAGTCTCCTTATCATCTTAACGAATGAAGCCAAAATAAGGGATAGTAAAAATATTTTTTAAATCTAGATCCTACATTTGAAGCTTATGATTGAAGTCTTCTACAATAGAATATTTGGTTCTTGAGATACCAATACTTAACAAACCCTCCTTGTAAGGAAGACTCTTCATGAATTCCAAAGATTCCCTACTAAGGAGTCCAAACCCTTCATTCTATAGATTAGAAGCTTCATTTCTTATGTGATGTTAAAGATTTAAATGAAAAGCACTTGTGCAAATATATCAACACACATATGTGTTTGTATGTATGTATATAGAGAGACTCTATAATGGATTTTTCATTTTTTATTTGGAATATTAAACAATAGTGTAACATAAAAATATATTTTTATTTTTATTTAATGTGTGTGGTTTAGATAGATCAAATATAAAAAATCATAGTGTATAAGAGAACCCTAATTAGACATATTTCAAACACTTTTAATTTTCATTTTAAATTGAACAATGGTAGGTTGGAAATAGAACATCTTGTTTAAAAACATGTACTAATAGAGAGAAAATAATGCAAATTTTCATCAAGATCAACCTATATACACCTAAAATTGACCACTATCATGTGGTTAATTTTATCATTTTTTTCATCTAATTCCCCATAGTCTATGTTAATTAAATAATGACGTTTATTAATTGATAGTTCTTATTTTTCTTCTAATATTTTCTAAAACCCTAAGTTAATTAAATATTTTAATTACTTGGCTTATCTATCCCATTTTATCCTTTCTTCACATGAATTAAATAAATAAATCTATTTATTTAAATTTATCCATCTTTTCCTTCAAATTTATTTCCCTTCCCTTTCTCTCTCCTAGTCCCATTACCCAACATTTTTCTCACCCCTTAATCCCATCCTAATCATCTCACTAATCACATGCAAAGAGTTAATCCCTAATTAAGTGGTATCACATCCTCCAATTCTCCAATTTTTCCTAATCAATCCACTAATCCTAATCGTAATCACTCCCTTAATCACTTGGGTATTCCTAATATATGATTAGAAAATGGGTCAAATCATTTAAACTTATTTCCTATCCACCATTTTCCCCTGTCCTTAAAATATTTCCCCTTTTGGAATGGAACCCCACATGGGTTTTTGTCACAAAATTACCCCAAAAGGAATTTAAAATTCATTTATTATTTTCTCTCACATAATTTTGGTGTATGTGACAAGGACTATCTTTATGGAAAGGTCCTTCCCTTAATCCAAGGGAAAAATATCCCTCTCAAGCAATCTAATTGTGCAACTTGGCACAATCTTGTGGCTTGAGAGATCATAGTCATCCCTCACCATTGATCTCCCTCAATAAATCCTAGCCTTCATCCATTTTCACAACACACAAAACTTTGGAATGAGTTTTGTTATGCTATTAAAATTGTCAGTGATCATATATTAAATTGAACATCAATGGAAAATATACACAATAGGGAGTCTAATATACCTTAATTTAGTTAAATTTTATGCTTGTTTGACTTTATAAGCCTAAAATTGAGTGTTTTGCTTGATCTTTGTGTTGTTTGATTTTATTTTTTTAATCATTCATATTACCACAATTTTTTTTGCACACATTTTTGGGATTTGAGGTGGGACCCAAATCACAGTTCAACTAATCAATATTTGTCTTTTTTGAAGTTTTTCACATTTGTAGTTTTTGAAAAGGTGAATGTATTGCTATTTGGGAAAATGTGACTATAAAAATTTGAATGCATAATTTTATGCAATTGATAGTGTGTTGCAAGTTTAGAGTGAATCTGATCTGCAAATAGGTAAATGTGACTATACAAAGGTGAATCTACACAAGACATAGATTAAATTCAAAACAAGTAAATGTAGATATTCTAAGGTGTGTTGCAAGTATGAGTACTTGGTGTTGACATTGATGTCAACAAAGTTTGGGGGAGATTGTTGCAAGCTTATGTTTGTGTTATCAATAATGACTGGTGATGGTTGAGAATTTGTGTTGATGCTTTGATTAGTTTCATTACGCTATTATTGGTAAGCTAGTAGTGTCAACCTCTAATGTTTCTTTCATAAGATTTTGTTTTTGGATGTTGTTGATGATGAGTGTTTTTGGTGCTTGATTTCTAAGTTCTTTTGAGAAAATTTGAATAATTTTGTAATGGTTTGCAAAGATACATAGTAACCCTCTATACTTTGTTTCCTCGTGATTGAAAATTTTTGGTAGCTAGTGAGGCACATTTTGACAGTGAGGCATATTGTATTAGCTAGTGAGGCTTGTAACCAATGAGGTTCTTTTGCCAGTGAGGCACTTTTAGTGAGACAATTTTTATTAAAGCTAGTGAGGAATTTTGAGTGGTTTTAATTCCCCATGAGGGTTTTCCACTTAGGACAATATTTGTGTTATAGCTTATTATTATCTCTGATATTCTTGATCCTCATGTTAATTTTCTTATCATGTGTCATTCGATTTAAATTTATCCTATGTTTATTTGGTCTACACGAACACATATTCATCATATATCATTGTTTGAAATGATTTTCTCTACTCATCTTCATTATGGTCAATCAAAATTTACAAGTTAATCTCTATGCTATGGTATCTATTGTTTGTGTGTCTAATATGTGAACATCCTTACTCTTAAGTCTAATGTTCATAGTTAATATGACGTCTCATCTCCGTTCAATAGAATTTTCCTCTATTTCAAAGTTTTACAAGACTATTTCAAGGTCTTGTTTAAATTAGTATACCTCTAATTGACGCCCCCCCTCTTAGTGGTATTTGTTGAAAATATGGATATGTTTGGTGCTATTGTCATTAATTTTTTCATTGATGTCAACACAGATTTGTTTATTTGCCAACTGCTTTTGAGAAAATTTGAGAAATAATGAAAGTAGAATTAAAAGTGTGTTTTGAGTGTGCTCCGATATTGTGGTTTGAATTTCTCCTATGTTGATCCTATGCCTATGCAGATCTGTAGGTTTTTTCATAAGCTTTAATGAATCACATATAATGAGTTTCATCTTTTGAGTTGATGAAGAGTAGAAGAAATGTTCATCGGTGTGTGAACTGGTTTGCCAGAACTATTTGTTTGTGGACTGGGAGAAATTTTTTGGCTCTATATTCTTCTAATATTTCGTTAAATCAGATCTTGCGGATCTAGGAGATGACTATTTCTGATGGTTTTTATGCTCTAACAAAAATTTTTATGATTTAGCGCTCTGAAAGATCTGCTCCAGAGCTCCTGTGTCTTTACTGGTTGGTCTGGTTGGACTGGTGAAGAGTTCTCTGAAAAAGAAGTTGGTTGTAATTGTTGTGGATGTATTTGAGATGTTCTCATAGATGGTGACTAGTGAAGCATGTTGAGGGATCCACATGTGATTATCTTGTTGGAGATGCACGTACTTCAAAGATCATTGGTGTTTCCATTAGGTTTGGTCGACCTTGTGTTTACACATTACATTTGGCTTTTTCATCGATTTGAGAAAGCGTGTGTGAGCTTCAAAATGTTATTTGGCTCCTAAATTAAATATGTAATTGGTCCTCTCTCATTCTTATCCACTATAGGAATGTTGAGTAGCTGACCTAGTTTGAATTTGTAAGTCAAATTGTATAACCAACCTTGGAGAATGTTCCTAAGGTTGAATATGGTATAAAATCAAGTTAAGTTGTAATGAATTTTATATCCATCCATCCACAAATCGAATGAGTGAGTGAAGTGTGTGAAAAAGGGAAAAAATTAGAGAGTAGAAGAATGAATTAAGGAAATAGTACTTTAAGGTGTTAGATTCCTCAAAGCAGTGAGCTGATGGTATCTACAATCTTTTGATCAGGTTGCGAATGTGTGGAACCCTAGTGGTGGATCTCCATTTATAACTTTTGCTTTGTAGGCAGTGAGTCTCCTTTCTAGACAGTGAATCCTTCTCAAGGTAGTGAGCCCTTAATCTAGGTAGTGAGCCCTCTGGCAGTGAGCCTTTTTATCTAGTATTGCATTACTACTATATTGTGAGTTAATCCTCACAATGGTTTTTCCCTCATTAGGTTTTCCATGTAAATTTGGTGTCTCTGGTTTTCTATTTCTGTTATTTGCATTTCATGTCTACACTTGATAACAAATTGATGTTAAGGTGAAAATACTAAGTTTAAAAGTAAAGAGATTTGATACAACTAATTCACCCCCCTCTCAATTGTCTTGTGTATTTCAATAATTGGTATCAAAGCACTGGTTCCTTGATGAAAATATTAACCACTTGAGGTAGATCAAATGGCATAGAAGTTGTAGCTTCCTATGTTTAATGGAGTTGATTATAGTGACTGGAAAGAGTAGATGAGAAGTTATCTAATTTCACTTAATTTCAACACCTGGAAATATCTGGAGACAAAGTATGTGATACCAGCAGCTAGTCCTTCCTCTGCTGATGAGCTTGTAGCTTATGAAGAAAATGAAAGAGTAAGGTTTGCTATCTTCAATGCTTTATCTAAAATTGAAATAACAAAAGTTATTTCTTTTCCTACTACTCATGAAGTATGGACATAGTTGAAAGACATTTATGAAGGGAATGATAGAGTAAATTTGTCAAGGAAGCTAATTGCTAAGAAAAAAATTGAGAACTAGAGAATGGAAGATGGAGAAGACATTGCAAGCTATTATCTGAGAGTTGAACTTATAGCAACATAAATCAAGAATCAAGGTGGTACCATGTCAGCTGAAGATATAATTGAAAATATCTTGATGACCTTACTAGACAATTACAGTGAAAAAGTATCTGCACTTGAAGAATAGTACGATCTAAAGACATTTACTAAGGAGCATCTATTTGGCATCCTGACTACATTTGAGATGAGAAAATTTGTAAGAGATAAGGAGAAGACTGAAATAGCCTTTAAAGCAATGAAGACAGAAGATGATTGGATGATGAAGATTCAAAATACTTGGAAGCAAATTTCACAAGGAGATTGATGAAAGGTACTAGTAAATACAAAGGTAAGTTGCCCTTTAAGTGTTTCAGTTGTGGAAATATTGGTCATTATGCATCAAGATTTCCTAATAGAGCTACACAAAAGAAGAATAAGGACAATAACAATAATTACAAGGATAAAAGGGATAGGGAGTTCAAGAAACTGCATTATGTTAAGGAAGATGCAGGAATTTTTGATGATGAATCTGACCTTGAGGAAGATAAATATGAATGTTTGTTTATAGCCTTGGAAAAGAAAGTTGTACCTACTAATCATGGAAGATGTGCAAAACAATCTGGTCCAGAGAGTAAGAAGGATGAATCAAAAGGTAGTTTGGTAACTGCTTTTCATGCCAAATAGGATGAAGAATTTTGGGTGATTGATAGTGGATGCTCAAATCATATGACTGGAGATAAGAGTAATTTTACTAAACTTGAGAAGTATGATGGAGGAATAGTTATGTTTGGGGATGATTCTGGTGCTAAGATTGTTGGAAAAGGAACAAATAGATTTAATGGAAAATATAATACTAATGATGTTTATTATGTAAAGGGTTTAAGGCATAATCTCTTAAGTTTTGGAAAAATGTCTAGCAAAGGTTTTAAGCATGTGTTTTAGGGTAAAATGTGTTAGATCAAGAAAGGATCTAGAACTGTGGTTGCAGTTGGAAGAACTCATGGAAACATCTATCAACTTGAAGGTGGAAATGGTTAGTGTTTTTTTTCTCAGATTAATGAGAGTTGGTTCTGGCACTGGAGGATGGGACATGTGAATTTTGACAATTTGGTTAGGATCAATTTTAGCGAAATTGTCAAAGATCTTCCTAGAATCATAAAGGTTTCAAATTCAATCTATAGAAGTTAGATGGGAAAATAGACAAGAAATGGTTTTAAAGGAAAGGATCAATCATCTACCAAAATGCTAGAATTAATCCATACAGACCTTTGTGGTCCTAGAAGAATAGGAATCCTAAGTGGTGATAGGTACTTTATGCTCTTGATTGATGATTACTCTAGAATGACATGGGTTACATTTCTTAGAGAAAAGTCTCAAGTTCTTGAAAGATTCAAAGTGTTTAAGGAAAGAGTAGAAAATGAGGCAAACCTAAAAATCAAATGCTTAAGGTCTGATAGAGGTGGAGAATTTACATCTGGTGAGTTCAATGCTTTCTATGAAGAACATGGCATAAAAAGACATTATTCTGCTCCTAGAACCCCTCAACAGAATGGAGTTGTGGAAAGAAAGAACCAAACTATTCAAGAGTATACCAAAACTATGATGAAAGAAGCCAATGTTCCTGATGTGTATTGGAGAGAAGCAATCCACACTTTTCTTTACATCCTTAATAGAGTTCAAATCAAAAGTAATAGTACCAAGACCCCTTATGAGTTATGAACTGGTAAGAATCCTACTATAAAATACTTTAAGGTATTTGGAAGTAGATGTTATATTACAATAGATAAAGAAAATATTGGAAATTTTGATGCTAGATGTGATGAAGGAATATTCCTTGGATATATTCAAATAATAGAAAGGCTTACAGATGTTTTAATAAGAGACAGGGGGAAATAACTGAAAGTACTAATGTAAAGGTTGATGAAGCTATGTATAGACCAATGGAAATAACTGAAGCTAAACTTGGTGATCCAATCTATGTGCAAACTCAAGAAGAAGAAAAGGAAGAGAAATAAAAAAGTGATGAGTAGGAAGAAACTTCGTAACCTATACCTAAGACTCCTAAATATGTTTAGAAAAATCATCCAGAGGAATAGATAATTGGAGATAAAAGTGAAGGAGTGAAGACAAGAAGCAAAGTGATTGAGGTAAATTTGTGTCTACTTTCTAAGATAAAACCTAAGACTATAAATGAAGCATGTGATGATAAAATTTGGGTTAGAACAATGAAATATGAACTACAACAGATGGAGAAGAATGAGACATGGGAACTAGTCCCTAGTCCTACAAACAACAATGTAATTGGTTCTAAATGGGTATTCAGAAACAAGTTGAATGAAGATGGTGAAGTGGTAAGGAATAAAGGAAGACTTGTATGTAAAGGATATTCACAAGTTGAAGGAATAGATTTTGAAGAAACTTTTGCACTAGTAGAAAAAATGGAAGCCATTCGAATGTTCTTGGAATTATCAGCTCATAAAGACTTCAAAGTATATTACATGGATGCCAAATCTACATTTCTAAATGGAGAATTGGAAGAATTGTATATGGAGCAACCGAAAGGTTTTCAACTGTCAGACAAACCGGACATGGTTTGTAAACTAAAATGGGCACTATATGGATTGAAGCAAGCTTCCAGAGCTTGGTATGCAAGACTAGACAAATACTTGATAAAGCAAGGATTCATCAAAGGGTCCGCAAACAACAATATTTACTTCAAGTTTGAGAAAGACAAGATTCTAATTGTTGTGGTGTATGTTGATGAAATCATATTTGGAGGAAATGAAGGTATGTGTAAGATGTTTGCTAAAGAGATGCAAAAAGAATTTGAAATGTCTATGATTGGTGAACTAAATTTCTTCCTTGGACTTCAAGTAAATCAAACTAACAAAGGGATATTCATTTCACAATCTAAGTATTGTTGACAACGATTTCACACGCATCAATAGTGTCGAATAAGAAAATCCATAGGAAAACCTCAAAGAAGCCTATTCTTCTTGAAAGATATGGAACAAGACAATCTCAAAGGGGAAATATGCCTAAACAGAACCATAAGATTGACTCAGTTCAATCCCAAGTCTCTGGTAAATTAGGTCATGATCATAATAGGTTTGCTTCAGGGTATGATGTAAATTTGTTGTTAATCTCAAAGGGAATATGTCTGTTAAAAATCATATTTATACTAAGCACTAAGTTTTTCAATTGGATCTTAAGAACAATTATCATGAAACCAAAAGATTTAAAATAGTATTTCATGAATATCAACAATTTCATTTGCTATCACTTAAGTAGATTTAGACTTAAGCATTCAACAATTCTCTGTAATCAGAATATTTTCAATGAATTCCATCCATTTATCTATTTTTTGGAACATTTTCAAGGAATTTAAACATCTATTCTAAAATAAAGCATAAAAATACTAAAATTAAAATCTCTCCCGATTATTTTCCATGTATACCCCCAAGAATTAATTAAATCAAAAAAAGTTGCTTTATACTTCACTAGATTGCTTCACAGCTACATACAAAATGGTGCGAGCTTTTAAAGAGAAGGGTTTAGTTTGGACACCAATTAGTTTCTATATGCACCCTTAAACATCGCAACATATAGGCTTGTTTAGCTAAACTAACAAAACCAACTACAAAAGATTCATGAGATAGGTAGCTATCAAATTGGCTTCGATATTAATCAATGTCTACGTGAATACAAGTTTTTAGACCAGAATGATTCAAAGAATAGGAAAAAAGAACAAAACTTAAAGAAGCTTTGGCTCTTCTGACATCCACAAATTCTAAATTTAACTTTAAAAAATAAATCCTCTGGCCTTTTATAGAACACAAGGCATAGATAGGATGATACAAATACATGAGAGGAAATCCAAGGGATGAATCGCATCAAGGCACGTGGAAGATAGTGATTGGCTAAGAAATTACAATTGAAGTCCTTGAAGGTTTTAATCTGTTATTATCAGGGTTCCTTCAAGGAACCAAACCAATCTACACAATTGAGTGTAAGAATTTACCATACATCCAAAATGATCTAGTGGAAATTCAATTCCTACACTCCAGGTTCTTTCTTGATTTGAACAGTCTAGAAATAAATGACTCCTAGAATGAGTACACTTTTTTGTTGCATGCTTAAACTCCAGAGTTCTGGGTTTCTGGTATCTGGCGCTTCTTTGCAACAAACTTTATTTGAGCATGAGCCTCTAAAGTATATCATTGAACTTTGTAACACCAACAGATCCGTTTGCAGACTTAGTTTTCCTAACCGTTCATACCCAAAATTTGCATAATAATCAGTATTTCTCGCAATCACAAATTCTAGACATTAAATCCCTTAAAAAAAATTTATAAACATCTCCTATAAATAAAACCATTATTTAAATGTTATACTACAAATTTCCATAAATAAAATGCTTTCCAAAAAGCACATCACAAATTCTTGTATGATTTTCCTCAACATATATATACCGGACCATCAGACTCATTAGATAATCACAAACTTTAAAAACTTCACAGCCTGGTTCTAAGTACTCGGTATTCAGCTTCACCCACAACTTTCCTGGACTTCGGTTTTACCAGACTTCCTTCTATCTCGGGCTTCAAATATCAGATTGGAACACTTCACTTACATCCTTCCTTGTACCTTTTTCGCTTTTCAAACAATCTCGGCTCCCAATATATAATACCTAGAACGCTTTACTACGAAGCATTCTTTACATCAAATATTTCTTTTATATCTCTTTTCTTTGCTCGGTGATCTTCCAAATAGATAGCTCATACCATAAGAGTTTAATAAAATTGGGAGGTCCCCAAGCCTTACAATCTTGGGGTGTGTTGTGAGACCACACAACAACTTGCAACCAATAAAACCAAATTTAAATAAAATTTGAAACTAAATCACCAATTGTAAATTAAGACATACATATTTTAAAATAATTTAACCTTTACCTTTACCTAGATTCTGGCATAAAAAAAGAGTAAAACTCCCCCGAAAACATCAGTGTGTGCTCTGATTAATTCCAACTTTTTGAACTTAGTAAAAAGAATCACTTCATTGACATTGAACTATATAATATGATAATCCTCCAAAGCCAACCAATGATAGAGCCTTGCCTCTAGTCAAGCGTCCATAGCCCTAACAAGGTTATCTCTATAATTCCCCCACACATAGCTCTACTGCCGACCAGGCATCTATAGACTCGATAGAGTTATTTGGATAGCCTAAAGAGTTAAGTTTCTCTCTCTCTCTTTTTTTTTATAGATATAGAATTGATAGCTCATTTTCACTTTTGATATTTCAATAATAGCTCATTTTCAACTTGCATGCAATGGAGCCCACTATTAAGTTGGGAATTATAGTGGTAGCGAGGGTTACCTTTTGATTTTTCATTCAATACAAATCCCTCCACCAATTCACCATTTCCCAAAAAATCACTTAAAATATTCCCTGTTAGTGTGTACTTCTGGCTAAATTTTACCACCTTATGCCAAATCCTAGCTAACTACAAACCATTATATGTTAGAAGATATGCATAAATTAAAATTTAGCAAAAAGCAATTTAATCACCAAATTAAATCTAAATTTCGAAACATTAGTTACCACCTTTCCAATAAATTCTTATGGTAACTACTAAAATTTTAAGTAACACTCCCGATTTGATGACGCTACACTTCATTAATGGATCAAAATTATAATGATTATATAAAACCATGATCCCATTAATCTTCACTTAATTCACATGCCTGACTTTGCACATATCATTTCTCTTCGCTTATCCAAGTGATGATGTGCACTAAATTACGAGCTTAGTCTTGTTTTCTATTCCACATATACCAACACCTCCATAATTAATACGTCCAAGAAAAATAAATTGAAAAGACCACTATTAACTTCAAAATCTTCAACTTTCTTGATTCACAATCTTTGTACTACTCAAATTTGAAGCAATTTATCAGCAATAGTGTGCAAAGAATTAATTTTATTTAACCTTTCGTTTTGAGGATAATTATCTAGTTGTCACCTTGCTTACGATTTCCAAGACTTCTCTCAAGGCAACTATGTACCACATTACTTTCACAGCTTTCTATAAATTTTGCATTGATTCCTTCTGAATTCTTCACATGCTTTCTTAGCTTTCTTCTTTGATTTTTCATTTTCTTGCTCTATTTGCTTTCATTTGCTTCTAAGCCATGGATACTCCAATTTGTTTAAGTTGCTCTCACCGCCAAAATTTTTTCTTAGGAAGTATCACATCTCAAATTCTTGAAAAAAATTTCTTCATTAGGACTTCCAATTTTACAATACCAAATTTGTGCTTAGTCCTTGGGGAAAATTATGTAGAATCCAGCCGCTACTACTGCTTTTACTCCGACGTGGCTTCTCATTTTGTAGTGGCTCTTCTGGCTATAGGGATTTCTGTGGAAGATGTTCGCTCAACTACCAACATGATAGTGAGACCTAAGTACTTGGAGAACCTGGACACTATTTTATCTGGGGCACACCTGATCGTTGGGATCCCCTTAATAGATGATATTCCTCGATTCCTGGAACATGGGGATATAGTTCCTCTTCGTCCTTTTTCTCTCAAAACTTCATATTTAGGAATTTGAAACTCATAGGGAACTTGCCTACATTAGATATTTATCTCTGATGGATGAGGCTTCCCATATTGACTGAATGATAACCACCACTTGTAGCTAGGCTCCCTCTTTTGACCTTTTTTCTCTTTTGTAACAAGAATTTTGATAATGATATATATACGTGATACACACACACACATATATATATATATAGATTTTAGTACTTTCAAAGCATGTATTTACTGTGTATGTTTTTTTTTTTTCATTTTAAGTATTTCTCTATAGATGTTTATATTAAATCTCATGTATTGCAAGGTAAGTTAAGCGGAATCTGCAAATTCAGAGGCCAAGAAAAAGAAAGAAAGAAAGAAAAAAACAAACCCCTAAAATAAACTAACCCAAACTAACTAGGCATCTAATCTGAAAACTAATTAACCCTACCAAACAACTAATTTTAATTTCTATAATTATTTCCATTCTCATTTTGGTATGAATTACAATAGGTTTATCCTTAAATTCATTTAGAAAAATTTCAATGATCCTACTCCAACAATGAGTTGTTTCAAATTTTTTACATTTGATAATCATAAATTTAAAAGAGAACTTACCAATGACTTGGATCAAATGTATGAAAATGACCTCATTAAAGGTTGATTGCACATAGTTTGTTTTATGCGACCATACTCTACCTTCTTTTAGCTCGGGTTCATGGTTCATTTTTGTACTTTGTTTATCTCCATGAACGACTGCGTCCATCTTTTGATTTTCTCCTCTGAAAATTTTCATGTCTTCAGTCCTGTCTTCACTTTGCACTTTGTAAGACCAAGATATATCACAATTTATATTAATATCAAAGGGAGATAAAGTAAAAGAATGATATTCTGTATCTTGCATAAAATCAGGGAAATTTCCCTTTTTATCATGTAATTTTTTTGTTTGGGATAAAATATACGCATCTCCCACTCGATTTTCCCGCTCCTTTTCTTCATTTAATTTTTCCATGTATAAGGAGAATGATGACTCATCAATTTTGTTTCCTCGTTTCTGATACAATATTCTAAAATCTCAATATTCTTGTTGATTTTCTTGCAACATGTTATGATTTTCATTGTAATAATTACAATTATCCAATTGTTTTGATGTATTGGTTAATTTTTTAACATTTTTGGCTTTACTAGGGTTGCACACAATTTTTGCTAAAGGTTCTTTCCTTCTAGCAGTTAGAACTTCTTTTGTTAACAAAATCACTTTACACATGGCTAAACTCACCCTAGTCAAAAAAAAATCACAATCGAGTTCACCGTGATCGGTTGTATCATGAATTCTACATTCGGTGACCCTACCAAAAGTGAGTAAACTCAAAGGATATAATCTCTAATTAAAAATTTTTACAAGTTTCTCAGCTTCCATACTAAAATACTAGCTTGTATTTAACTTCGCTTTACAAGCTTTAAAACTCAGGACTAGATAAAAAGAAAAGAACAAGATTTCCCTCCTTCTAGCACCATTTCCTGTTGACAATAATTTCACTCGCATCAAGAGTGTCAAATAAGAAACTCCACATGAAAACCTCGAAGAATCCTATTCTTCTTGAAAGATATGGAACAAGATAATCTCAAAGGGGAAATCTGCCTAAATAGAACCATAAGATTGACTCAGTTCAATCCCGAGTCTTTGGTAAATCAGGTCATGATTATACTAGGTTCACTTCAAGGTATGATGTGAATTTGTTGTTAATCTCAAAGGGAATATGTCCATTAAAAACCATATTTATACTAATCATTGAGTTTTTCAATTTGGATCTTAAGAACAATTGTCATGAAACCAAAAGATTTAAAATAGTATTTCATGAATATCAACAATTTCATTTGCTATCACTTAAGTAGATTTAGCTTTAAGCATTCAACAATTCTCTATAATAAAAATATTTTCAATGAATTCCATCAATTTATCTATTTTTGGGAACATTTTCAAGGAATTTAAATATCTATTCTAAAATAAAGCATAAAAATATTGAAATTAAAATTTCTCTAGGTTATTCTCCACGTATACCCCCAAGAATTAATTAAACGAAAGAAAAATGCTTTATACTTCACTAGATTGCTTCACAACTACATACAAAATGGTGTGATCTTTTAAAGAGAAGGGTTTAGTTTGGACATTGAGTATTTGCTGTATGCACCCTTAAACGACACAACATATAGGCTTGTTCAGCCGAACTAACAAAACTAGCTACAAAAGATTCATGAGATAGGTAGCTATAAAATTGGCTTTGATATTAATCAATGTCTATGTGTACATACAAGTTTTTAGATTGGAATGATTCAAAAAATAGTAAAAAAGAACAAAACTTAAAGAAGCTTTGGCTCTTCCAACATCCACAAATTCTAAACTTAACTTGAAAAAAGAAATCCTCTGGCCATTTATAGAACACAAGGCACATATAGGATAAGACAAATACATGAGAGGAAATCCAAGGGATGAATCACATCAAGGCATGTGGAAGATAGTGATTATCTAGGAAATTACAATTGAAGTCCTTGAAGATTGACTTCAATTTCTCATTGAATCTCTTCATATTTTAATCTGTTATTATCAGGGTTCCTTCAAGGAACCAAACCAATCCACACAATTGAGTGTAAGAACTTCCCATACATTCAGAATGATCTAGTGGAAATTCAATTCCTACACTCGAGGTTCTTTCTTGATTTGAATATTCCACAAATAAATGACTCTTAGAATGAGTACACTTCTTCACTACATGCTTAAACTTCAGAGTTTCAGGTTTCCAATATCTGGCACTTCTTTGCAACAAGCTTCATTCGAGCATGAGCCTCTAAAGTGTATCGGTGAATCTGGTAACACCATTGGATCCATTTGCAAACTTGGTTTTCCTGACTATCCATACCCAAACTTTGCATAACAATTTGTATTTCTTGCAATCACAAATTCCAGACATTAAATCCCTTAAAAAATATTTATAAACATCTAATGTAAATAAAATCATTATTTAAATGTTATACTACAAATTTCCATAAATAACATGCTTTCCAAAAATCACATCGCAAATTCTTGTATGATTATCCTCAACATATATATACTAGACTACCAAACCATCAGACTCATTAGATAATCACAAACTTCAAAACTTCACAACCTGGTACCCGGTATTCAGCTTCACCCACAACTTTCCCGGACTTCAGTTTTATTGGACTTCCTTCTGTCCTGGGCTTCAAATATCGAACCAAAACACTTGACTTACATCCTTCCTTACCTTTTCCACTTTTCAAACACTTATGATTCTTGGCATATAATACTCGAAATGCTTTACTACGAAGAATTCTTTACATCAAATATTTATTTTATTTCTCTTTTCTCTACATGATGATCTTCCAAATAGATATCTCATACAATAAGAGTTAAAAAAAAATTAGAGGTCCCCAAGCCTTACAATCTTGGGATTTGTTGTGAGACCACACAACAAGTATGTGAAGGAATTTTTTAAGAAGTTTGGAATGAATGACTCTAAACTAGTTTGTACCCCTATGGTAACCGGATGTAAGCTGAGTAAGGATGATGAATCTACTAAAGTTGATCAGAGCATGTACAGATCCATGATTGGTGGACTATAAGACACCTGATATCATGCATGCAGTATGTTTAGTTTCAATATTTCAAGCAGAACCTGTGGAAGCACATGTTACAGCTATGAAGAGGATATTCAGATATCTTAGAGGAACTACAAACTATGGATTATGGTATCCGAAGGACAATTATTTTACTCTAAATTCCTACACTGATACAGACTGAGAATTTTGTGTAGATGACTGAAAGAGCACAAGTGGTGGTGCTTTCTTCCTTGGAGGAAGATTAGTTTCATGGTTGAGCAAGAAACATGATTCAGTTTCTTTATCTATTGTAGAAGTAGAGTATATTGTAGCCACATCCTGCTATACACAAGTACTTTGGATGAAGCAAACCTTGATGAACATAGGTATGGTAAGTGATGAACCTGTCTCTATATTTTGTGACAATACAAGTGCTATAAAAATTTCAAAGAATCCAGTGATGCATTCTAGAACAAAGCATATATCTATCAAGTATCACTTCTTGAGGGAGAAGGTATTGAGGAATGATGTTAGACTTGAATATATACGTACCAAAGAATAAATTGCAGACATATTCACTAAAGCCCTTCCAAATGATACTTTTGAGTATCTTAGAGGGAAGTTAGGGGTTATTTCCCCTCCTTCTTTGAACTAAGTTCACATGGAGGTGCATCAGTCTAGTGGATTCACAGACTCTTTATTCTAGACTGATGATTATGGTCCACTCCTTAGGGGGTAGTAGTGAAGTGCATTGTTGCAGTATGTGATGTGGGTGTACTCCTTAGGGGGATTGAAAAGAGATTTATATGGCAAGAATTTCCTTTTTCATTGATGTCAAAGTGGGGGAGAGAATCATGTGAAAATTTTATGCTTGGCAGATTGTTGCTTTTGAAAATCATGTATGTTGTCTTTGATGTTTTTTCACATCATGTGTTGCTATCAATGATAAAGGGGGATATTTTTAGAAGTATAGATGTGTTTGGTGTTGTTGTCATTAATTTTTTCATTCATGTCAACATATAGATTTGTGTATTTGCCAATTGCTTTTAAGAAAGTTTGAGAAATAATGAAAGTAGAATTAAAAGTGTGTTATGAGTGTGCTCTGGTATTGTGGTCCGTATTTCTCCTATGTTCATCCTATGCCTATGCATATTTTTAGGTGTGTTCATAATCTTTAATGAATCATATATACTGAGTTTCAGCTTATGATCTCATGAAGCATAGAAGACATGTTCACTAGTGTGTGAACTGGTTTGCTAGAACTATTTGTTTGTGAACTGGGAGAAATGTTTTGGCTTTCTAGTCTTCTAATATTTGGTTTCAGATCTTGCGGATCTAGGAGATGACTATTTCTAATAGTTTTTGTGTTCTAATAAAATTTATTATGATTTGGCACCCCGAAAGATCTGCTCTAGAGCTCTTGTATTTTTAGTGGCTGGTCCGATTGGACTGGTGAAGAGTTCTCTAAAAATGAAGTTGGTTGTAACTGTTGTGAATGTATTTGAGATGTTCTTAGAGATGGTGAAATGACTGCTGAAGTGTGTTGAGTGATCCACGTTTGATTATCTTGTTGGATATGCACGTACTTCAAAGATCATTGGTGTTTTCATTAGGTTTGGCTGACCTGGTGTTTACACATTACATTTGGCTTGTGCATCGATTTGAGAAAGTGTGTGTGAGCTTCAAAATTTCATTTGGGTCCTAAATTAAATATGTAATTGGTCCTCTCTCATTCTTATCCACCGCAGGAATGTTGAGTAGCTGACCTAGTTTGAATTTGTAAATGAAATTGTATAGCCAACCTTGGAGAATGTTCTTGAGGTTGAAGATGGTATAAAAGCAAGTTAAGTCGTAGTGAATTTTATATCCATCCATCCATGAATCGAATGAGTGAGTGAAGTGTGTGAATAAGTGCAAAAAGTAGAGAGTGGAAGAATGAATTAAGGCAACAATACTTTAAGGTGTTAGATTCTTGAAAGTAATGAGCTGATGGTATCTATAATCTTTTGATCAGGTTTCGAATGTGTGGAACCCTAGTGTTGGATCTTCATTTATATCTTTTTGTCTTTCTGTAGGCAGTGAGCCTCCTTTCTGGATAGTGAGTCCTTCTCAAGGCAGTGAGCCCTTAATATAGGTAGTGTGCCTTTGTATTTGGGCAGTGAGCCCTCTGGCAGTGAGCCTTTGTATTTGGTATTGCATTACTACTATATTGTGAGTTAATCCTCACCATTGTTTTTCCCTCATTAGTTTTTCCACGTAAATATGGTGTCTCTGGTGTTCTCTTTTTGTTATTTGAATTTCATGTTTACACTTGATAATAGATTGAAGTTAAGGTGAAAATACTAAGTTTAAAAGTAAAGAGATTTGATACAACTTATTCACCTCCCCTCTCAATTGTCTTGTTCATTTCAATAGTATTGTACTCCCACAGAATTCCCATTTTATTTTCACTCTACTCTCTTGAACTCCAATCTGTGATGTGTGATGGATATTTATTTTTCACATGTAAAACTTGGTTGTATATTAATGTGTTTCCAGTGAGGTATGCACCGAGTCCCTTTGTGCATATAATAAAATCAGTTCTCCACATGAAAGCCATCGTGGGAGGCACACACATTTCAGTTTTGAAAGAGAAGGAGAGCATCATACTTGTGATGTGTGATGAGGCTTTGAGCCATCACACATCTTAATACTATCATTGTCTTTTCATCAACATGCTCATAGAAAATGTTATGGGTGATGGAATTTTATTTAAATGATTTTATGATGTTTTATAAAGTTTCCTCTTCCAATGTGAACTTTAATAAAGCTTCCCTAAATTATTTCCTGTGCATTTTACTATGCCCATATTTAAAACATACAAAATTCTTTACAATATGGCATACCAAAACATTAGAGAATAGGGAAGAATTTAATCTCTTACCGCCCAAATGATGAAATTTCATTGTGCACAAATGGCAACACCTAGAGAAAAGATTTTTTGCAAGTAGCCATAATCAATTATTTAAAACATGGGTTCTAAATTATATTTCTCACAAAAATTAAAAATTGGGTACCTCCTTTGTAAACAGGCCTTGCTGGAGGTATTTGCTGCAATTCAAACATATTAAAATAATGCATCATATGGACTTTAGTTTTGATGAAAATGGAACTAGAGATTTTTTAGACCAAAACAAAAAATGTTTTGCCTTCAAAATTGTGGAATTTGCATTTTTTTGGAACACCAAATTTAGTCTGGTTGTTGTCAGAATTACATTAATTAGCTCATCAAAACTCATCCACGAAGCACAAAACTGAGCAATATTACTACCACATGTACCAAAAAATATTCTACCATACGAATATGCAAGATGACCTTTGAGTTGCAAAATTTTAATTGTGGTGTAGATGGGCTCTAGGGTAGATTGAGAAAGATGCACACCCAGCCTTTATCAATGTATTGAAAGAACATAGACACCTCAAATTTGCAAAATTTGAACGTGCTATCAAGAACTATGAGTGGTAATGAGAATGCTATGTAATAAGAGGCATTAATGTGAATACCAAAATGAAATAATTTGAGTTCCATTCGAATTATTGTGTGCCATTATTAGAAGATCATATGCTATGTAGGAGAGTGTTTGAAGGTTGATTAGATCAAGCACAAGTTTTTTTATTAGTCTTGAAGGTACACAAATCATATCTTTTTAATCCGGTAGATCTAGTATCTTACCTACTAAGTTGGTGCTCAGATCTTCATGTTGAGGATTGGTGTATCTAGTAGGTTGGTGCCTACAAACAAAATTGGATATTGTTATCTCCAGTATGTTTGTTCCTACTTTATGATTATAAGTGATTCATTATGTTTTGAGGTGGGATTTGGGTAGTAGCTCACAGCAACTCCTCTCACCATGGCTTTTCCCATTCTGGTTTTCCACGTATATATGGTTTTCTTTGTGTGAATGTGTGCAGCTATATTAATTAATCATTAAGCAAATCAATACTTTCTACTTTGATACTTTTGAAGTTCTTGTTTGGAGATGTTACTAATAGTAATTAATGTTGAATTAAATATTTTTTGCATATACTGACTCACCACCCTCTTATAATATTGTGTGCCCTTCAATTGGTATCAGATCTAAGTTCCTTTGAAAAACCTTAGCAACTTGAGGCATATTCAGAATGGTGCACTCAATGCCCAAGAAGGTTTATCTTCAAATAAAGTACCGCTTTGTGATGGATCCAATTATGCCTTTTGGAGTGTAAGGATGGAAGCATGTTTGATGGCCCTAGGATTTGAGGTTTGGCAATAATTTATGGATGGATATGAAATCCCTAATAGCCTCCCAAGAGATTAGTTGGAAAGAGGGATTGAGAGAATAATGCCAAAGAAATAAATACTATTTTATGTGGTCTATCTAGCTCTGAGTTTGTGAAGATTGTGCATTGTAGGACAACAAAGGAAGTATGGGTTAAGTTACACAACATTTATAAAGGTGATGACAAGGTCAAAAAATCAAATATTTATACCTACATTACTACTCTAGGTTGATGAGATTGTCAAATATATCAAAGCACTTGCTAAAGAAATGAAAGAAGGTATGATTGTAAAAAAGGTACTCAAATCCTTTCCCCAAAATATTGATGCAAAAGTTTATGTTGTTGAAGAAGCTAAAAATATTTGAATACTCTAACTAAGGATGAGTTACATGGAATTTTGACTACCTATGAGATGAGAATTGATATTGAAAAAAGTGTAAGGAAAGAGGTGCCATTCAAAGTGTCTAAGAAGAAAGATGATCCAGATTCAGAAAATGGATCGAATACAAAGGAAGAAAACTTTGTTAGAAAGCTACAAAGGTGTTCTAGAAGTTATAAAGGTATTTTTCTTTCAAATATTTTAATTGTGTTGAAGTGGTACATTTCATGGCTAAGTGTCTATACAAATATTCTAGCAATGATGGGAAGAAGTCATTTTCAAGAGGGAAAAAGTTTTAGAAAAATCAGAAGATTTTCTTTATCAATGAGGAATGCTACTCATTTGATGATGAAGACCAAGACACTTTGAGGATGCATGAGAAAAAGGATCTATTAATGTCTATGGAATCTTCTAAAGGTGATGCAAAAATGAAGTTTGGAAATGATGATGATGTTGAAGTAGATCTTGTGAAAGAATTTTTTGTGCTAGAAAAGAAACTAAAAGCTTGAAAAAAACAATTTCTGAAGAAGTGAAATTCAAAGACAAGTTATCTCAAAATATTAATGCTATATTGGTGGTTTACGTTTCACAAAAATATTGAACTATTAATTCTTGATACAATTCCTAGATTTATACAAGATCCATAGGAGGTGGTTAATCCATGTCATGAACCCCCAAGTGTCACACTGCAAAAAGGATACCAAGGCACACCATCTTGCAACAATCCCCCCAATCCAAGTGAGGGGTTCAAACCTATGACCTCGGCTTTGATACCAATTATTACATTGGTGGTTGCCATTACACCAAAAGATCGACTTGTTAATCCCTGATACAAATGCCATATTTATACAAGATCCATAGGAGGTGGTTAAGACATGTCTCAAACCGAAGTGCCACTCTACACAAAGGAGACCAAGGGACAAACCATATTAAAACAATTGAGAAGATAGAGAAGATAGTCATTGACTTGAAGATTTAACTGGAAGAAGTAAAGAGGATTAAAGAAGTTATGATAGAAAGATTGTGTAGCATTGTAAATTATCATACTTGACAATTTTGCACTATTTTTTTCTCCCCCTAAGTGATTGGACCTAATTTTACATCTAATTTCCTAAATTAATAATTCCTTGGATTATTTAGACATTTATCAAGAAAACCCATGTACAAAACTGAGGAAACCATTTAATATTTTTCTTCTGACACATTACACCCAACAAAATAGGATTGGGACATAGTCACGTTGGGAAACTTAGTCCCCCTATTTAGCCTCCAATTTCTAATGTTGGACTTGACATTTTATTATTTTAATTTCAAATTTTAAATGGCATCTATATATCAAGATTTATTTTTTGAGAAATTAGATTAATTGCATATAAATACCTAGTCATTTCATCATTTAAAATCTAAGGAGCAAGAAGAGAAAATATTATACTTCAAAAGCATTTCAAGATCATTCAAGAGAATATTTATGGTAGCATTTCAGCATTGAATTATCATTTCAAGTATTCATCATATTTTTATGTAAGTCCATTCATGTTTTGTGATCATTTATTTTGTGATTACTACCACTTGTAGGTCTTCAAGCCAAATTATAGTCAAGCCTTGATGAGATGTGCATGAATTTAGTCGTTCATGAAGATCAAGTCTAAGTGGTGAGTTGCAGTCCATTGTTAATTCATCATTAATTTGTTATTTATCCTCTATCCCTTAAAATGATAAGCTCTCCATCATCAAGTTTTCCCTTATGGAGGTGGAAAAAACAACATAGGGTTTGATTGAGGCAAACACCTATATGGAACAACCCTTCCCCCCGCCTTGAATGTGTAGGTTTTAGATCAGAAGGAGATTGGAGAAGGATTAAATATTATTTATTCATTGTTGCATTCAAACCCTATAACTTGACATGATAAAAAAAAAAATTATCTTAGCATTCAATGAAGATCTAATAGTGAGATATGAAAGGAAGAAGCCTCTAATCAAACTCCTAAGGATTGTGAAAATAGATTGCAAATTTAGTTACTAGGACATAGTCGCCTTGAGCAACATAGTTTTAAAAAAATCAGGTTTAGATTTTTATGACATGTGTAGAGTATTTTGATCTTCCTAGATCTACTATTGAAATTTGGTTTTACAGTTTCTTTGTTACAAAAAGGCTACATTTTCAAATTAGGTCTCATAGTTTCATCAAGACAATGCAATCAAATCACTTTTAGTCAATTTCCAAGGCATTAAAGTATCAAATCCAAGGTTTATTGATTCACCCTTTAGGTTGCAAGTCAATCTAATCTCCTTGTCGATTTTCATCCTAGTGTTCATTGAAAAATGATTGATCTTAGCGATCTATACAGTAGACCTAGGGTCCCTTTTTCAATAAATTTTTTTGGTGAACTCAACATATCTTACACTTGTTATTTTTCTGATTTTTCAGTGCATAAAATCTGAAAATTGAATCTAAAACCTAGGTTATTTGAAAATATTGGTGATAATTTTCATTTATTTTCAAAAAGTTGTGCATTTTAATTACTTTTTCATCATAATTTTTTTTTAAAAATGAAAAAATTGCAAAAAGATTTAGATCAGAGTTTCCTTATGTAGGGTTTAAATTTGAGTCATATTCATTAAGAAAATTAATTGCAATTTTTTTGATTATTTATGCGTACATTTCTTTGGTGAAAAAAATTGAAAAGGTGACAAAATTGCATAGTATTTGCATTCCAAAATATCAAAAGCATTAATTTTCTATATTTTTTAGAAAAATCAGTCAATTATATAACATTTAATTTCTATAAATTATTATTTGAAAATATTCAATTTCTTGAAAAATATCCAAAATTACATGCATGTATGTGATTCATATAGCAAAATAAGGTTTTGATGCATTTCTAGAAAACTATTGACTTTCAGACCCAAACCTTTGAGAACACTGTAGATCAATCCTAAATTTTGAAATTTATAAAAACACCTAACAAACATAGGTGCCCTTGTCTAGTCATTTTGAGCTAAAAATTTCCATGAAGATCTCTGTGTGTGTCCTATGTCTAGATTTGGTTTCTATTTTGGAATTTTGTTTTTGAAACTTGATGAGTCCATTTATTAGTCCATTTCCTAGTGTTTTTATACATTTTTATAGACATTATTAGACAATCCTTTCAGACATATTCCTATTCTATGCTATCCTTTTATGCTTGTTATACAACCTTGGACCTGAATTAGAGTAATGGAAATATAGTTATGATATAGTAGCATTGCATTATTTATATGTGGGTATACATATCAAACGTGATTGGAATTATGTGTTTAATCATGGTAGTTATATTTGTGTATGTGTTTTGTGGATTAACCTCTTGCAAGCCAAGAAGACATTGTAGCCTACAACAATTGATAAGTGTAGCCTACAACCAAAGGAGGTCTTGGACATTGAAATGTGGGAAGTGCCAGAACAAGTTGAGTGTAATAACTACAACATGGAGACACCTAATAGAGTTAGTCATGCATCATTATGAAAGTTAATAAGGCATTGAAGAAGAAAAAATCTTTCATTGATAGGATTATAAATAATTGATTATGTGTTCCATGTCATAGATATGTTTTGTAGAGTTTTAATCTTATTTAAACTCTTGTTTATTTTCAGTTGTAGTTTGAATAATTCAATCTTAATTACACACTTTTATATCTAGGGAGTTGTAGCTAATGATATCAATTTAGAGTTGTGTTTAGAATAAACTCCCTCATGCCTATGTATAGTTGGTGGTTGATTCTTTAGTATGGTTAGTTGGTTAATCTCACACTGGTGGATTTTTTATCAATGACTTCTTAGTTTTTCAGTTGTAATTTATAGACATATCGATTACTGAAAATTGGTTTTCTTGAATGCAATCTTTGGGCAAGATTTTATGTGATTGTTTGGAATGTGTAATGAATGGAGTTCAAGTTTCTATGTTTGCATAGAATATGAAGATTTATATTTGGTTTTAGTTGAAGTGAAGACAACCACTTGAGAATCCACTCAAGGTAACTATTCTTCACTATGTATTTGTTGTTGTTTTTTTTTCTATTTTCCAATTATTTCTTAGTCATTACTTCATAAATTGCATGTAAGATCAAATATCTTCTCATATTATGCTTATCAATAATGGTTGTTCATGTGCATGAATGTATTTAGTTGAATTGTAGTACTCTAAAGGATAGATTAGGTTCACTTATCAATTTTGAGTTAGTTCCAGTAATTATCTATTAATAGTAGTTCAGCTACAAATTATGTTGTAGGTACCCGTAGCCATTAGCACCAATTTACTTCCTCCAATGTTGTGTGTTTGTGTGATTTTCTAGCAAGTAGAATACCTTTAATAGAATAACCTAGGCAATCTCAAGTATTTGAAAGCACATATAGTGTTGGAGCCATCACAAGCTTATAAGCCTTGGTTGATAATTTCATGAAGTATTTGCAATGTTGAGTGGACTATTTAGCTAGGTCATTCCTCTGAATTGTGTGATTTCCACGAAGTTTACAAGACGTGAGTTTCAACTCTATATTTTTGGCACCATTTTTGGGGATGGTGCCACCTTCATAGACTTGTTTTTCTAAGATTTCTTAGTTTACACTTTTTTTTCAACATTAGGACTATTAGACTTAATCTACTTAAACATACCAAAAATTTTTGCTAACATTTGCAGGACCGTTACCATATAAAAAAATATTTATTAGATGTGAAGGTAGATAGACTCTTTTAGTAGATTCCTCCCCTTCACACACTAAGAATCCATAGCAGATACTGGTGACTCAAGTACTCAGAGCGAGGGTATTACTAAAGAAGAAACTTCCCTTTCACTAATATCTTCTACACCTATAGAGGGAACATACTGAACCATGGGTGATGCACTAGGAAATGATCCAAAACATGAGACTTTTGAGTTTCCAATCTATTAGAATTGGCTATGGCTGCCAAGATCTTGAGACCAAATGGAAAGCACAAGAAGAGATAATATCAATGTGACAAGAATAAATTGTATTCTTATCAATATGATTCAATGATATGAGATGATTTGAACGATGTAGAGATCCCTTGGTTATATATCCAAGGTGAGACACAAGATGTCATAGGATTATGACAAGTGTCTTAATCATATGACATGAGAATAATAATCACACTTACCTAGGTTTACATGTGTTACAAGTTAGAAGATAAGATAACTAATGACAACTAACACCTTCTAGAAAGATTCCTTCCTATGACCTAAGTAAACTTAGCATTTGTAAATAAGTCCCCTAGTAATGAATTAACTAGGTACAAGACTTTATTTACACTAGCACTCCCCCTTAAGTGCAACTTAGGGAGTAGTAGATTATTATGCAAATGACACAAAGATGGGTCTTAACTACAAGGCCATGTTAGGTACCCATGTACATATGCAATGCAATCTCTCACAAATGGAGAAAAGGAGAAAACCCAATGGGACAAAACTCCTCCCCAAAAGAGAGATGAAATACAAAAAAGAAATGCTCTCAATGATGAATGAGAAGGCCGAAAACCCATGTGAGAAAAAATACCCCACAATAAGAGAGAAGTAGAAGAGAGACAAAGTAGCCCCCCATCAATGTTGAGTCTCCTGCAATGATGGTAGAAGCTCGACATTGAATGTTGAATATGATCCAATCTCGCCGAACAATGTTCCTCCCCTTTGGAAGAAATAAAGCCATGGATGTATGCAGGATATCAAGAATATGGATGATATGTGATGATGTCTCTAAAGCATGCTCAAGTGTCTCCATGTTGATGCTAAAAGCTGACACAGTCCAAATAGGCATTCTAGGCCACACTATTTAAGAGGACAATCCAGAATCTAGTAGAGATGAATGTATAACATGATCCAAAGACACGGATATCCCCTCTAAAGACAAAGAAGCCTCCTCCATATTTTGTCCAAAAGTATCCACACTCATGCCAAACTGCAAAGAATGATCATGTAGAGAATTAACAAGAGGGTCAAAGTGTCCGCTCACAACAACTGAAGAAGGATCATCTACATCAAAGAGAAGATGAATGCTATCGATGATGTCCCCCAAATCTATAAGATGAGACTCCACAAAGAAGTCTGAAATACTTATCAAGAAGCCATCCAAAGTAGCCATATCTAGAAGACTATGTATGTCATGTTGCACTGAATCACAAGAATCACCAACTGCAATAGTAGGTGGAGGAGATGAAATGCATGACTCAAGAACTAGATCTGATGTGAGTACTCCCAAGTTCAAGAAGCCAAATGTCTCCTCTAAATCATGGTTCATATGATCAACAATCGAAGGAACAATGTCATCATCAGAAGCAAAATCTACAGAGGTATACAACCAAGATGAATGATCAACCACCCCAGTAGAAATGATCTCTAGCCTCCAAGTCTCGAATGATGACTGAATCGGGTGTGAACTCCACAGTCCTCCCATCTCTAGCATGTGTAATCTGATATATGGAAAGAAGATTGTTCATCAAATGAGGAACACACAAAACATCCTGAAAAGTGTTGTCCCCAAAACTAATAGATCCCTTCCCAATTACACTCATGTATGTATTGTTTCCCATCAAGATAGGAGACATAGAACAAGGCTGAAATGAAGAGAAGATAGATTGTGAAGATGCCATATGATGTGATGCTCCTGAATCTAGAAGCCATCTACCTGATCCTGGACTTGAATAAGCACAAAGAGCTTGTCCTTTACTGCTTGATGTAGATGCCAAATGAACTTTTCCCTTAGACTGTTTTGAAGAAGAAGGAGAAGAAGGTGATTCAGACATTCTAGAAGGAAAATCAATTTGATTCTTTTTGAGAAGATTTTTCAACTCATCAATATCCTTCTTATAACAATAGTGTTCTTCATGTCCATCCTTCTTGCAATATGCACAAAAAGACCTCTTCTTCTTAGATGATTCTTCTTTTGAATGAGTGGATTCTGATTCTTTATGTGGCTTGTTCTTTTTCATCTTTTGCTTCTTATCAAGATTCCCTGATTCTTTCTGTACCTTCAACTCACTAGAAACCAATGCATGTGGCTTGGAAGACTTGATTAGACCCATGTTCATTAACTTAGCTTCCTCTTGGATTAGGAGATTTGCAAAGTCATCAAACTTAGGATCAACATATGATGCTCCCATAGAAAGTCGATGGGTATGAAAGCTAGAAACAAACACTAAATACTCAGGACCAAACTTGAATAACACATTCAGAATCAATTGTAAATCCTCTTTATCAATGTTGTATTCTTTCAACTATGTTCTTAATTGCTTGATTTTGGAGATGTAGTCTTGGATGTGGTCAAAAATTATAGGATCAAGATTCATCAAATCATTATCAATATGATATCCCCTAATCTTATATGTTTTACCATACAATTTTTCAAAAGTCTCCCAAGCTTCTTTAGGTGTTTTGCATGATTCAATATGAAATTATAAATCAAATGAGACTAATGAACATATGCATCCAAGTGTTTTTCTCACGATCAATTTCCCATTTTTCCAATTATTTAGCATTAGTAGGTTGTTGAATGGTGTCCTTTAGATGATCTATTAGACCTTTGATCATGAGATATTTCCATACTGATTTTCTCCATGTAGCATAATTATGTGGAGTTAGGAGTTCAATTTGAGATTTCCCCATTGCAAGAACATAAACCAAGCAAAAGAAGCGACCAACCACTGCAAGATTACCCCCCCCCAAATCACTCAATAAAGAAACCCCCCAAGCAATATTTGATTTGGCACTTTATATTTAGTGCGTTTACAATTACCACTTGCCAAAAATAGCGAAGTGGACTTTGATCTTGGTACTTACAGATGCCAAAATAGGCCACAAAATCAAGTACAATTTTTGGTACAAAATGAGATCAATCTAATCATACCATTGAAAATTACGTAAAAAATTATGCACTTTCAAAAAAACTGCACCCAAAAATGTTACTGTAGGAGTAAGATATGAGCTCCTGAAGTTCCCAAAATGAGGATGAAGCAGCAACACCTATGAGAATCTACAATTTATGGACAAACTATACATCAAAACCAAAAAAAATTGTACCACTATGAAGAGCACGAAAAATTAGCCCAAATAAAAAAGAATTTCTCGAAAAAAGGAGCCAAAATGAGCAAGTTATGAAACTTTGAAGTTCGACTACAAAAATGAAAACTCCAACCATGAGGGGGCATAAAATTTCAATTGAGCGCTAACGTGGAGCTGACATCATCAATATGCTAGCTTAAATTTGATGACCGTTAGCCCGTTAAAATAATATACCCTACAGGTCGTCAGAATATTCCCTAAATGGAATATGCTGGAGAATCTTCACTATGCGTTCATAGAGGAATCTTCTGGCGGAATTTTCATACCCAGAGGAATCTTCTGGCAGAATTTTCATACCCAGAGGAATCTTCTGGCAGAATTTTCATACCCAGAGGAATATTCCTTGCTGCCAATTTAAAAACTATGCGCAATTTTTTTCAAATGGTGGGTCGTCGATTATATTTCTTGGCCCGCGAATTTTTCCCAATTGGTATTTTTATGAAGCCGGATTATTTGATGGAGGGGTTCGTTGCTAGCTTGGCCTACAGGCTCTTGCCACGTGGTGTCCGCGGACTAGAGTACCTTGCCGCGGGTACTCTCTACCCTGTGCAGCCAGGGTACGACCTGAAAATGATAACCTCCACAGAAAAACTTGCCCTTTTTTGCTTTTTGATTTTTAATATGATTTTTTTTCAAATACAATTTTTGCATAAATTTAATCAGTACAATAAAAAAAATTCTGACAAATATTAAATAATTTTTTGAAAAAATTGTACCATCACAATGATGACAATTTGAGGGTCATACAGCTCTTTGGAAAAATTTGTTTTGCCTCACCGGACAACTGCTTTGATTTGGCAATCGATCTTAGGGTTTTTGGCCCTTCTAGACGCATTGGTAGGGTCGGATTTGACCCAAAATACTCCAAAATGCAGCTACCTTCTGGATCTCGCAACCACTCTTTAGCTTCAAACCTTCATAGATTTGGCCTCGTATGTCCAATTTGGGCGAAACAAAAGGAAAAATCGACTTTCTCAAACCTTTTGGATGCAATGGTGAGCTTAGATTTGCACCAGCAAGTTCCAATATGAACCTACAATAAAGAGCCAGAAATGGAACCTCCCCAAATCCGGTCTCTCTTCAGAAAAAGATTATCCAATGGCACCCAACCTACTCTAATACCATATTAGAATTGGCTATTGTTGCCAAGATCTTGAGACCCAATGGAAAGCACAAAAAAAGATAAAATGATGTGACAAGAATAAACTATATTCTTATCAATATGATTCAATGATATGATTGTGATGTTCAATGTAGTAGAGACCCCTTGGTTATATAGCCAAGGTGAGACACAAGATATCATAGGATTATGACAAGTGTCTTAATCATATGGCATGAGACAACTAATCACACTTACCTATGTTCACATGTGTTACAAGTC